>CM065663.1:2202056-2226249 GCA_033220385.1 Triplophysa yarkandensis | reverse complement strand
ATATATGTTACTCTATTTTACTATATATATATATATATATGTTACTCTATTTTACTCTATAAATAAATAAATATATATATATATATATATATATATGTGTTACTCTATTTTACTCTATAAATAAATATATATATATATATTTGTTACTCTATTTTACATTTTAAATTATTTTTTTATTCTACAAAGGAATTGGAGAGAATTCAGTGCGCGGTGCATTGTGGGTACTGAGAAATCCAAGATGGCGGCGAGCAGACGACTGCATAAGGTAAATATCCCGCAGAATGTGTTTTACTCACAATAATGAGATTAATGTTGTTTTATCGACGAGAACAAACCTGATAAACAATCTAATGATTGTTGGTGAAAGCCTCGAAACTTTAAACGACTCTGTTCCAAATGTTGTTGAGGATGAGGAGGACGAAGATAAACTAGCTTAGCTGTACTTCATGTTTTCTTTCAAATCACATTTAATAAAAATAATCTTGATAACAAAACACGAAATGAAATGAAACCGCCTCATAAATGAGTTTTATAACTTAGTTGTTTATAAATCGATAATGTTACGACAAACACTTTCACTTAAACAAAATCGAAACTCAATTCTGTCAGAGTTTCCAAACGACATCAAGAAAGAAAATGTCAAAAAAAGACAAAAAATCAGCAACATTAAAAGAACAATTCGTGTTTTTATATGTAGAAGAACATTGTCTGCTCATAACATCAGTTTATTTATGTAATACTGAAACCGGAAGTGTTTGTGTCTTCACTGAGACTCCTTCAAGATGAAGACACATTAACAAACCAATGCTCAAGAATTTAAAAGAACTTTGTTTTACTAATACATGATTTATACGTTTTTTTAAATATGTTGATGTATTAAAGTTGTGCATTAAAGTAATAAAGATTTCTCAAAATCTTAAAAGTTGAGGAAGTGTTGGATGTAGTATGAGAATGACTTATAGATGATCGTATTCTGTTTTATAGGAACTTGATGAGATCCGCAAGTCTGGAATGAAAAACTTCCGCAACATTCAGGTTGACGAGTCAAACATTCTGACCTGGCAAGGGCTCATTGTGCCTGTAAGTTCACACAAAAGAGAATTTTCAATCCAATAACGTGTGTTAAGATCTCATTGGTGTTTCTTTTCCTCAAGGACAACCCTCCATACGATAAAGGTGCGTTCCGGATTGAGATCACGTTCCCCGCAGAATATCCCTTTAAACCCCCCGAAGATCACATTTAAAACAAAGATATACCACCCAAACATTGACGAGAAGGGTCAGGTGTGTCTGCCAGTCATAAGCGCCGAGAACTGGAAACCAGCAACCAAAACGGACCAAGGTACAACATCTTTCACCAATAGTTTAAGAAGAGGGCCAACAACATGTTGATGTTGTTAAATTATAACCTGTGTTTTATTCTCCTTGACAGTGATCCAGTCTCTCATTGCCCTCGTCAATGACCCCCAACCAGAACACCCACTGAGGGCTGACCTAGCAGAAGAATATTCCAAAGACCGTAAAAAATTCTTTAAGAATGCAGATGAGTTTACGAAGAAACATGGCGAGAAGCGGCCAGTGGACTGATATCGCACAGGCGCGTATTTTGTTTCTCTTCTGCCCCGCAAAACCGTTTCCCCAATCAGAGTTCCCGCAAACATGCTCTCACTCTCGGTCCCCCAGCATTCTCTGAGCCCACGGAGCCCAAAATCCCAGCCGAATTTCACCTTCGGCTTAAAAGACCCTGTGACTTGCCTCTGGGTGTCCACCGGCTGGTGAAGCATTATCGTGGGACACGTGCGTTTGAGATCTTAATACATTTCTGAGATTTATGGGTGGGACAGGGCAGTGGGCGGGGCTGAGAGGTAAAAGTTCCTTCCTTTTAATTTGTTCTTAAGTTGCACAGAGATGTGTCCAGGAAATGCAGTCTGCCGTGCAATGATTCTTGACTGTTTTCCTAACAATTTACTCTGGTTGGACCGTAGTATTCTGCAAAGTCGTTTCACTTTCACATGTAAGAAATTATTAAATAAGTCAAATCCATAAAATCTTTGAACGAAATCATATAATACATTATGGTTTTTAAGATGCGTGGAAGTTCATTTTCATCTCTCTCATATTTTGATTTTTATATATTTGCTTAGGTTGCACGGTTTTCTGTGGAAAAAAGATGAAATATTCTTCATATTCTCAGTTTGTATCTCGTAAAAATTCAGCTTAGTCACTGTCACCAATGTTTATGATGTCATAAAAAAGTAAAGCAAAAAATACTTTGTGTTACTTTGTGTAACTACACATCTCAACTTTTTTCAAGCTGTCACAAACATTTATCTTATTTAAAAGAGTGTGCTATGAAATAACACTATGAATTAGAAAATCTGTGGATAAAACGCACGCACACACACACACACACACACACATATTGCATAAATAGAGATTTTTCTAAAACACTTAGGGTTTCCAAAATGGAACGTATACTACTTAAAGTATTTGTCTTATTGGTCCAAGCAAGAGTGTAATCTGAGCAATTCTGTAATAATGTCAACATTACAATGAACAAATACATCGTATTACCAAAGATTTATAGTATACTTATAATGAATTAGTCAACATTTGATAGTTCAAATACCCATGTGAGGTCTCTTTCTCATTTTTGTAGCATTATTTAATTTTTGAAAATTTTTCATAGTCGAGTATCTCGTGGATTACATGGGTTCCACAAATCCTGCACAATCTAGTACATTTACATTTAGTCATTTAGCAGACGCTTTTATCCAAAGTGACTTACAATAGTCGAGGAGAGAATGAAGCGGTAAATAGCCGATACAACAATAGGTGAACAAGTGCTACAACAATGCTACCAAGTTACACAGAGAGAGAAGTTTCAAAAGCTTTTTTTTTGTTGATAGAGTAGGTTAGAAAAGAAGGTACTCCTAGTGAGTTAGGTGTGGCCTTCTTTTAGTAGCTCAAACTTGTATCACATAGCATGCACTAAGATTTACGGTGCATTTCAGCTGTAACTTACTTAATCTTTAGCTAATTTCCTGTCTTTTTATTAATTTAAATTTTTGTCAATCATTTTCATGGTCAAGTATCTCAGAGGTTGTCAAATCCATTAACGCTACATTTTGCTCATACACAGACACATGAAAATAAAAATACAGTAATTTCTGGTCTTTGAAGGCCTATCTCTTGGCCATTGGTAAGAGATTATTTATTCTGTTTGTACAGTTTAATTCACACATATCTTAATAAGTTTGGTGTCACCCAAAAACCATTGTCATTATTTTGCCATGTCTTTACCGCAGGCTAATTTGTCTTTTTAATATAGAAAACTTGTGCATAGACTGATATTTTTCTGACGATAAAACACTTTTAACAAGGGTTAGTTAATTAGTAACTAGTAATTTTATTCTGAGAACATTATGTCAAGTCCAGATGCTGGAATCGACCATCTGATTTTCATCGGATATTTATTTACCATGACATTTTCGAGCGTAGGGTCTTGTGTAAATATCGTGGTATTATCACAGTACATGTCCATTCTTGGGTACAAAATTACTAAAGTACAAATAGATTTTACTAGTAGATCCTCCAGAAGTACTCCTTTTTTATTGTGTTGCAATGGCTTTGTTTAACAGTATGTTAACTCTTATAGATTTGTAAAAGTACCCCTTTAGCCACACCCCTAACACACTTCTCTCTTAAGTGAAGAATTAAGGTTAACATTATTAGATACGGCACTAAGCAGCTCTAAGTGGAGAAATTAGCCAAGCTGGATTAGTCTGTCTGACAGTGGGAGACCTAATGCACTAATAACTAATCCAAAATGCTTTTGTGGACATTTTTACGTACAGCGTACATTACAAATGTGTGTTATAGCGGTAAGGTATAATCAGTTTTCCAAATAATTGTGGGCTGAAATTTGATTAGAAAAAGAAATTCCTGTTTTCATTTGAGTAGAATACTGCGTGTCTGGCCGGTAAGCCTGAAATCTTGGCTCAGTGGTGTTACCATAAACCCATTATTGTCTGAGATGGAAAAGTGGAGAACCCTGCTGGTATAGTCCTTTAAGAAGCAGCAAAAGTCTTTGGACAGAACTAAAGAAACAATTTAACATTTTACAATTATTTTATTGAGCTTTGTGTATATATAAGACCTTCTGTTTGGGGATAGAAGGAAAGATTGTCCATATTTTGCTCTGCTGCACCGGATCCAGACTTTATTAGAAGAGCATCTCTCACTTCCTGAACTGGGAGATGGGGGATGGGATCTTAATATCCTGGCCCTTCTCCAATCTCTTTTCACACTCGATGAGATAGTTGACCCCATCAACGACCATCTGTACCAGCTCGACCTTGTTAGGACAGGCAAACACATACACATTAAGACCCCTTTTATTCACCATGATCTACACTCGTTGATGTTGTAAAATGTACCTCAGATTTGCCCAGGCGGTCAAGGTTTGAGATGTCAAAGGTGTCGCCCACTGCAGCTGTGTCCACACCTCCAGTTCCTCGCTTCTGCAGTCTCAAGTTATCAAGGATCTTGCCAAAGCGTGGATCCTATGGACAATTGTTTCAGTAATGCGGCTTACACTTCACTACACCACATGAAGTATCTTTTATTGACTGTTGTGAATGATATCAACAGGTTTCTTTCTAAAAACTTTCTTAAAGTTAGATGATACCTTGCTGAGCTTTGGTAGGCGGACATGCACTCCAGCTCTGAGGCCAGTGCCAAGGTTGGACGGGCAGGTGAGGATGTAGCCAAGACGTTCATTCCACATGAACTCCCAGCCTCTCTCCTTTATCAGGTGTTCCACCTGTTCAACAATAAGTTGAGCCAAATTTACATCAAAAGGACAACTTTGCAAGAAGCTAACGTTATATGGACTTTAATTAAAATTCATTTAACAAAAAACATCTAGATAGGTTTAGAAAAAACAGCAGGTTGTCCCACATAGATATGTTTAGGTGGTGTGCCATTACTTGTTTTAGTCCTTTGCAGAATCTCTCAAACACCCTCTTCATATTGCCACCCTTCTCCATGGAGATAACTCTGGTGTGGTCCTCCTCATTGACCCATATTAAGAAAGTCTTATCGTTGTTGTGCCTTGGAAAAAATGTTTACATATACAGAAGGTGTCGAATAAAGAAAGTGAAAAATATTTTTAATGCAGTTAATGCAGTTCCACAGATATAGCACAATCCACAATCTAGTAGCTCACACTTGTATCCCATAGCATGCACTAAGATGTGCGGTGCATTTCAGCTGTAACGTACTTCATCCTTAGCCAGTTTCCTTCTTTTTGGGTGTGAGAATTGTTGTTCTGGTTAAACACTGTCTGCTACTCAAGCTCATTCTCTTGTGAATAGTTAGATTCCAAAATGTTGGTCAAAATCATGTCAGTACGTTTCTAAAACCATACCAGATGCCTCTTGCATCTGGCCAGTCACGGGCCATAAATGCACACGTCAACAAGGGAGACACAGGTTTGTCAAACAGGAAGTGGTCCTAGGTAGGAAAGAAAGGTAGACGAAAGTAGGTAAAACTAGACGAGGAATACATATAAGGGGGAAAAGCATATGGTTGAAACAAAACGTTGCACTCTATAAAAGTCAAAAGACAAGAATGAAAACTAAACAGTGGGGATTGGTTGGGTTTATATGGTTCTCATAGCTCCATCTTTTCCCATTGAGTCCTACCAGATTCCACGAGCATCCGGCCAGTCCCTGGCCATGCCGGATGCAGTGAGCAGTGGAGATACTGGCTTGTCAAAGAGAAAATGCTCCTGAGCCATGCAAGCATGAGGAAGAGTTCAGATTTATCACAATTCAACACAAATAGTCACATTGAAAATAAAACACCTTTGGACTCCAAACATCAAACTCACATCAATAAGTCTCTGCTGTTCTTCTTCAGTCATGTCAGTGAGGCTGTAGTAACGTCCAGATAAATCTCCCTTCAAACCAGCCAACGCCTGGATTGTCACCTTCTCCACCTCACGGCGTTCCGCACGGCTGCAGGCGGGAGGAAGGCTGAGGCCACGAATGCTGCGGCCAGTGCGCACACGGGAGGACAGGACGTATTTCTCATCGAACATGCCTGATGTGAGCTGAGTTAAAGGAGAGTAGGATTAAAACTAATGTTGAGAAACGGTCATTATGGATGGATGGAAGAGTAAAAATGCACCTTAGAGGCATCCAGGTCAGTGGGATGCTTCATAGTATGTGGATCATAGCCGTTGTGTCTGTCCTTGATTACTGGATCAAAGATGTCAGCGAAGACCTGAAGCATCGGATGACAGTGCAAGTTTAGTGTCTAGCTAGTGTATTTTCATATAACCCTGCAAAACCTTTGGTCAAAAGAGTACCTCATAACTCTCCTCATCACCAGCAACCATCCCCACTGTCTTGATGAAGGGATGACCGGGGTTGTCCACACCTGTTTGGATGCACTGGTCCAGAGTCCAACTGTTTGGGGTGGCTTTATCCCTCAGTTTGGCGTAGATGGCAGGGGTCAATGCACTGGCCATGCAGTTGTTGTGCTTGCGAAGGTCAGGGAAATCAGCACTGTTAAGATACACAATCTTTAGTCAGACTCTGTTATTGAAGGGTAAGTCAACAGCGGTCCTGTAGCACAGTATACGGTTTAGTTCCAACCCTACACCTGTTTACCATTTTCAAGTAATACTAAAGACTGTGATTCACTTGTTCAAGTAGGCTTGATTAGGATGTGACCAAACAGTCAAAGACATCAGGTCTATAAGGACCAAGAAGAATAGATTTTTGGAAGTTCCTAGACGAGAAGTAGTTGTCTCTCATCTTGGCACAAACATTAATGTAGATCCTCAATCCACCTTCTTGTCATTTACAGGTTATTCTGAAGGTGAATTTGATTAAGGTCCGGACAACACTCTGGTTCCACCAGGAGAAGCTTTGACAGTATAGCTCATTCATGGTTAAAGTCCTGGCTCAAACCAAAGTAGCTTCGGAGGCATTGCTGTATATTTAGAGAAATAGTTTTGAGTAATTTCTTGCATGAGATATGAACATGAAAACCGCTAGCTTCCCTGACTCCTTCAAGGAGATTAAATCTCCCTGATCTTATTTGGCATCTATCAATGGGATCGAGGTGGTGTGCAGGACAGGGCATAAGCTACTTAAGTTTCACGTTCCTACCCCTTTACCTCTCACATGGTTCTTGTGTGACACTTCATTACAGTACACCATGACCTCTACTGCTGATCATATTTTTTTCCACCATAGAACAGGTGGGGAGCATTTGGATTTAGACGTGGTTACTTAAGTAGCAATTTGTTAAAAGATAAAAAGTTATCGTAAAGTTGGACATGGTTTGGATGTTAATAATACATATTTGTTCTGCTTTATAAACTTAGGGATGAATGCTTACTGTTTGGCAAGTACCTGGGAGGGTAGAGTTTTTTTCTTGCCTCTGCAGAAATGGTAGCACTGTCGCTCATCAAGTACCCGGTAGCCGCAGCTCCAGCTCCAAGACTCGCCAAGAGCAAGCCAGCTGTGCGGCCCGACATCATCTTGGTGAACGAGCTAGCCATCTTCACAGCGTCTCTGGTTAGAAAGTCGGGATGCGGTCAGCACTGTGGTCAGTAGGAAACAAGATTTTCACTGTGATTCAATAGTTTAAACTCGGATTTACTTGAGCATCACACTTGCTATCAAATAGAAAGTTTGACATATGGTCCCATTAACTTAAGAGTGTCATCTGACCTCTTGTGAGGTTAAAAGGTGTTGAACCTTTGAGAGTCAAAGACACTCATGAATGCCTTGGGCCAAAGACATTTTATTGAGGTCCCATACTAAGCACCTGTCCTTTACAAGGACAATCGTGGATCAAACTTTCATTGTTTTTCGAAGACTTCAGCTTTCAATAGACAAGTAAAGCTATCTAATTTGATTGACCATGATTCCAAGGGCATATACTTCAACTTTAACATTTACTCCCCTCCTGAACATTTACTCGTACCCTTCTGACCGTGCAACTGCAAGCCACTAAAACTGAAAGTGTTATTTATAGACCTGGAGACTAAATGAAGTGTTTGGAATTGAGCCTCATCTGGCATCAGTCTCAGCTGAGACCTCGTGCTCACCCATGACATTCTGAGCCGGTCACACAAAAAGCTAGAATCCTGCGAGCACAGGATCGACGTCAAACTACAATAAATTGAAGTGTGTTGTGACATTGTGTCGATACGTTACTACAGTTTAAAGCCTATCTTTCAGATGAGTTTTGTCACGGAGGATTACTGGCCATGCAATTTAAGGATTAGCGTTTGGTGCTTGCAGAATACTGTCAAATAAAACATGACGAGAATATCTTACAGATCATTTTCAGACAAATGTCATTGGTTAAACTAGTAACATGAGCTGGCTTTAAAGAAAAGTCAAAAAGTTTAAAAGTTTTAAACAGAAGCAAATAATTAAATAAGAAAAATCTTAAGGACCCATTTAGGCTAAAATAATTAAACTCTGCAAGGAAATGAAATAAAAGCCCATCTTAAATTTGCTTTATATACAATAACAGTGTTTCAAATCAATTAACTTTTTTCCTGATTTTTATGGCTTAACTGTAGTTTTTGATCCCTAACTATTAATACCCTCATTCAAAATTATATAAATATGTTTTTCAATATATATAGTAAGAAAAGAGAGTTTTACCTGTTGAGTCTCTTCAGTCTCAGTGGACTGTATCAGGAAGCACACAGTCTGTGTGGAAAACTGGCGCTCCTCCCTGGATATGGGATTAGAAGCTGACCTGATGGCCAATCCTCTTCCGTGTAAGTGCCTGGTCATAACCCATGTCTGTCGTCCGGTTTGCCCTTGAGACCTGCCACCATAGTCCCACATTCAATAGCGGGCACACAATTACAATTACAGTGACTTAAACCTTCTTTGGACTGTACGTACATTCTTACATACATAATCACCGAGAGGGATTGAAACTGAAACATAAGGATGAGAGATAGTTTTATTTCAGAAGTTTACATGATGGATGCATTTGTGGCTGGAGTTGAAAAACAGACGTACATTAATGTATCAAAACACATCAAGAAACAGTATGAAGGAAGTACATTTACAACAAATGGACACACATCAGCCAGCAAGCTTTTGAGACTGTTTCACAGAAAAACAATTAACTAAAATTAAATGACAATAAATAGTACCATACACCATCAATGTTTACATTCTTTAAACATTAAAATATTTTCTTTGTACAAAAATGAACTAAAACTTGAACATTTGTGAAAAAAGTAAACAATCCATCTGCACTCACCAACAACATGTTTGGATATGGTATTACGGTATTACCATGGCATTCTTTTAAATGCATTGATGTACATACAATGATACATAAATAGTGATCATTCTTTTCTATAAGAGCGTTATTAAAGACACAGTTTAGAAGAACATACGTAACCAAAAAATCTAAAGTTCAACCTTAAATTTAATTTCAGAATGTGTGGCTTCTATTCAAATGCAGATTCATGCCTCATAAACATTTCTACTGACAAAAACTAACATGCTTACTAAACAATTGCAGCCGAGCATTAATAAATAACTGTAGTAAAATGGATTCAATCTGGTAAACTGTAAGGGATCTATAAAGCTATTCGGCTCCAGTAGATGGGGATGTTGCCGAGACACGAGCAGAACGATGGAGACTCTCGGTCAGAAAAGGATCAGCCAGCTACACTGTTAAGCCTCATTCAACACATATTCATATACATCAACTTATAGATTTGTACGCATAGAAAACATCTCCAATGCAATGCCAAAGGAATGATCCTTCTTCCAAAAACATCATGAACATTTTGCATTCGGGGAAAACATTCACAGTACTGTCAAACAGATGCTGAATTGTCTCATGCTAGAAATGTGTACCATTAAATATTCCAACTGTACATCATGTACAAAAAGGCACATTTAAACCTGAGTTGCATAATAAAAATGATAACCAAACAACGTTCATTTCATGCTTACATACATTCAGGAGCTTTAATATGCAAATGGTTTTTAAGAGCAGAAATATCACCTACGCAAGAAAAAGAAGAGCTCGGATGTTACATGACCAAGTTGCCGTTTCCATACTAGACGGATTTCAGAGTAGATGTCCTGTATGGATGTTTTCAGTTTATATATATATATTTCTCGCTTCTGCAGTCCCATGTTAACTTCATGTTTAGTTGACGGGGAGACGCGGCTCAATCTTAAGAGATAAATCATACAGCGTGTCTTCATCCATTACAAGAGTCTTGTCAAGAAGGTACTGCGTCACCTGAAAGACACAGTCAAGTAGTTGAAAATAGTTTTCCAAAAACGATGAAATATGGAATGACATGAGAGACCCGTTTCCTTTAGAAAGAAAGGTTCAGCCAAAAATGAAATTCTATCATCATACTCTCCTACTTGTCATTTCAAACCTGTATGACTTTCTTTCTTCCACGGAACACCAAAGAAGATATGAAGAGCATTTTTCCAAAACGCAAAAATCAATTTTAGGAGTTTTCAGAAAATTACATTTTACCTTGACTCATACATCTTGTTGACATGACAGATGACATAACCAACTTAGGCTTGAAATTGGTTTGACTTATAGTGTTTTGTGGCAAGAAAAATGACAAGAGGAAGAGTAAATAATAGAATTGTTTTTATAAGATACACTTTAATTCTAGTTGAAAATGATACAGAAGTTCCATATCCTCTGACTGTCTCTTTAAACCAGATTGTGTGTATTTATTATATCGTGCTATAGTTTTGGGATGAACAGAGATTCTACCTTAGGTTGAAGATCGATCCTGTAGGGCGTCTGTTGAAACTGTCGGATTTCTCTTATTATGTGTGAAATCTGTGAAAAAGAATAATAGACATGAAAAGATAAAAACGGCCCAAACCTATACGGTTTGTTAACGCATGTCACCTACCATCCTCATTTTAGAAAAGTTGACCAGGCCCTCTTCTGTAAAGTTAGGTGTTCCTTCCTCGATAAAGGCCAGATCCGTCAGATACATGCCCAGATAGGGCACACACGGAGGGTTACAGCTACAAAACAAACGTCACCCTGAATGTTAAAATATGATGTATATCGTCTATTATATGATATAGCATCGACAAACGTACTTTTTCAGAGTTTCTCTCAAGTTCTTGAATCTCCCTTCAGATGAGACGGTTTTCTGTAGTCTGTCCATGAGCGCTTTGGTCTGACAACAGATAAAAAGCTAATATTTACAATTTTGTTGGTGTGGGATATTTGTGTGTGTGGCTTTCCTTGGAAAATTCATATTGAATGTGAGCTGATGTCTGAGCGCACCTGTTTGCAGACCTTGGCCCACGTTTTCTTTAACCTGTAGATGGCACTCCGATTGAGGGCAGATGTGATCTCCAGAACACCGTTGTAGTTGTTGAGACAGCGGCATATGTCTGCCACGGCGAGCCACTTCTCAATGGATCCTGCTCTGGAACTGACGTCTGCATGGACCATGATCTCAGAGGCCACCAGGTTACTCATCTGAAACCCCATACGTATAAAAACCAGCTCTATTTAACCTGTCAAAGGTGGGGTAACAGATGTCTCATAGCTGTTGTTGATCTTAAGGTTAGCTCGGCAAATGTCTGTCCTGTACATTTTTCTTCCGATTGTCTACAAGGTTGTTTTTGTACTTGGCCTCAGTAAAGTGAAATTTCGCTAACCCCCCTTTTAGGGTTTTCTAATACATGTTCTTTATGCACATTTTTCTAAAGGAACAAATTCTTTACTTTTAATAGCACATAAGAAGAAGATCCATCATCCAAATAAAAATGTGCGAATATTTATTAAATTCTTTTTCGTTTCATTTTATAAAAGTAGTAATTTCTGTAGGTGTGCAAATGTGTGATTGTTTAATTGGGATCATCTTTACGTCATTGAAATGTTGACTGGTCTTCATGATGTACGGCGTTCTTTCATTTTTGTCCGTTTTCATCCAGCCCTGACCGAGAAACTCTCTGCAAAGTCAAAGTTTTTCTTATGAACCCAGATAAAACATTTGTTTTACTATCTAATATTTAGAGCGTTGCATAGTATGATTAGTATGAAGGTTTTGATAAGTATTAAATAAGTACTCTGACGGACACTCACTCGTAGGGGATATTCCGGAACACTATGTGATCCAGCAGTGTGATTTGTTCAGCAACCTCCATGGCGGAAAGCGACTCGAAGCATTCAGACCTCGGACACTCAGACTGGAAAATAAACATGATAGTCTGCGAGTCAATTAAACAACAGAGCTCAACAACCTTACCAAGTTATACATTATTATCAGTCTTTATCAATTTACAAGACATTCTGCTTGTGTTTGTTTAGGACGTGTGAAATCTTAATGAAGGATTTTTCTCTCCTGTGCATTTATTCCTGTAGTATTTACATATTTATAATAGTATTTACTATTTTGACACATTTGCATTATTTTGCATACGTTCAAAACAAACAGCAGTTACACAAATCTAATGTTAATGCATGCTGTCATCACCCACGATCACAAACATCAACAGCATCATGCAACAAGACATTAGCCGGGATTCTGGGATGCTGGATGGATTTACATTTCATTGATAAAAAGTTATAAACACGTCGCATGCGTTTGGCAGAGGCGTGCAAATATTTCTCGGTGTTGTGTCTGGTTAGTCTGAGGCGTGAACATGCTGCACTCACCATCTGCACGATGTCTTCAATCTTAAGCTGCGAGTCGTCCTGGTCATCTTGAGATAAAGCACTGAGAAAAACAAGAGCGTTATCGAGACATTCAAATCAATTAATACAGACATACATCATGCTATGAATGTTTCACCTTAAAATGTTGGCCGTAGCCTTCCGTTCCTGAGGAAGCAGATCAGGATCTCTCAGTACCTCCTCCAAGAGAGAAATCACGGCTGTCGTGAGCTCTGCGTTCATCTCAAAGTCCTGCAATTGACAGAAAAACGAATGATTTAAATTCTGAAAGAGATGAACTTCATTGTTGAAAAGGTTTTGTCCTAAGACACATCCAATATAAATGATAGGAAGGGTAAATGATGAGATATCTAGGTGATGATGATGCATGTGTTGTGATATTCTGGACACTGAAGTGACCCTCGGGGGCCCTGTAGGGTCCGGTGACATTAAGCTCAGACGTTATTGGTCTGAATGAGACACTGCAGAATAAAGCGGGTGTGACAGAGTCTCGATGGCGGAGGTGTGAGGACGCGTCACACGAGCTGTGTATTTACAGCTGGGATTCTCAACTGGTGTGTCACCGCTCTGTTAGAATCCAGTCACACACAGCGGGTGAAAAACAGCCGAATACTCATCATATTAAATTTGTGAGTTGTTAAATAATAAGCTTCCGAACTGGTTCACATGCTTCATTTACTCAAACTTAGTATCATATCAAAACTGACTCAAATGACTTCAGTTCGTCTGTTTGTTTCATTAAAGGGGGCAAAAAACACGGACACTTCGTTTTTATGAATTATTTTAATTAATAAATATTAACCGCGGCAAAAGGTCATTTTTTATAGTTAAAAGATAGGTTTAATAACTTTACCCATTTTTATATGATTAAAAAGTATGGCATCTAGCTCCGACATTCATAATTACATTAATAAAAAATCTCATGGCTCCCAACATTTGATAAGATTAATTTTTTTTATAAATAAAAAATATGCAGGTCTCAGTTAACTGGGATCGGTTGTGGTGTGGTGGACTTGTAAGCAGAAGGTTGTTGGTTTGAATCCCAAGTGTCCTTGAGTGAGACATCTTAGCCCTGTTTACTCTAATGATAATTGGCAACTGCATAATACTGTACGTTGCTTTGGATAAAAGCGTCTGCCAAATGAAAGAATGAATGAATGGATGAACATAAAAAAGCATCAATTGTCTTATATCATCTATTATTAT
The DNA here is from genome assembly GCA_033220385.1 of Triplophysa yarkandensis. Lineage (NCBI taxonomy): Eukaryota > Metazoa > Chordata > Actinopteri > Cypriniformes > Nemacheilidae > Triplophysa > Triplophysa yarkandensis. The sequence goes on along the minus strand of CM065663.1, from coordinate 2,212,296 downwards.
CACTAAAACTCCTCACTCAGTCAAAATGAAAGACTGTAATTCCACAGAATGTTTATTATGTAGAAATCACAAATGAAATTGGATTTTCACAGGGTCATAATTTTCTCCTTTATTGCACGACCGTTCTGACTATTAAATCAGTCGCGTGGAGCAACCGGACAGACTGAGAATGGACAATATCCCACAAACCTGTGAGTGTTTGGACACCCAGTGACGCAGAACATTGAGCACGCGGTTGGTGGCGGCCCTGCGGATGAGGAACTCTTTATCGTAGGTTTTCTCCGAGTTGTTGAATCCTGAACGAGACAAAATGAGAACACAGAATCAGACGATCTCTTCCTCCCAGGGTTTTCATAACCGAAGCCGTCTGAAGACATCAGTGTCGTCTGACCTTGCTGGCTGCCATGTCCAGCCGCGGCCGTGGCGATGGCAAACGCGGAGGCCGGAGAGACGGAACAGCGGGAGCTGTCGGGAGATTGACCTATTGCAAAACAAGCGGGTGAATGAGACGACAGCGGCGAGGTAAAAAAAGGTTAGGTTTAAAGGGCTGTCAGTGAGGACGGGATCATTCCTTCCCTCTAGAAATCGGCAATGTCGTCACAGGAACTGAAATTGAGAATGGCCTTTTCAGCAGAATACTTTAACAAGACATTTTTCAACAATGATCCAGTGTTTGATCGTTTAAATAAGAGCAAATGAGTGATGTCGTGAACAATGCCACAGACATGAACATACAGAAGTCTTACAAATGGACATAGAAAAGATATATTTTGATGCAGGTGTCACATACGTTTGGGTATATTAGATATATAATATATAGTTAGAGAAGATTATGCTTCTGAGATGGAAGCGGATGATACCTGCAGGCTGTCTGTAGCGCAGGTGTCGTGGGGTGGATGGAGATCGGCAGGGCGACAGATCTCCAGTCTCACTCGACACGGGCGTCTCGGGAATGAACTTGTCCAATGACACTGACTCCAGAACAGCTGTCAGGACCATCAGACAATCTCAATGCTTTTTGGATTTTAGATTTAAAACTATAATCATAACTAAACACAGAGGGACGTGAATCCCCTCGTGGTGTTTTACGATTAACTGCATCGGATACGACACAAACGGCGACAACACATACATTTAGAAGAGTAACGCCATGAATACATACATTCATATTCTTGAATGGGTGAAGTGTGTGGAGTTTTATGGGGTAAAAGAGAGCAGATCTGGTTATTTAAAAGAAAATCTTTGGAGAGCGGTCAGCATCTCACCTCGCCGTATGCTCCTGCGCAGTTTCCCACAGAACGCGTCTATACGGGGCAGCTCCCCTCCCTCTTCTGGAGCTGAGGGTGCGAGTTCAGGTGAGCCGGGTCCCCGGCTGAGGTCCAGAGGGGCTTTGGTGCAGTTGGGCGGAGGGGAGGAGACGAGGGGGTTGAAGGTGGACGTCGGGCTGCCGGCCGTTGATGAAGTGGACGCCGACAGGTCCAGAGCTCCGCTCCTGCAGCCCATGGCAGAACTGAGCGACAGTTTGCGGGTTTGGATGGGGGAGGCGGCGCGGGAGGCGATGGATACTGGCGGGGGGGAGGAGAACTTGCGGGACAGCCGCGGGGATTTGTTGTTAAGATGTTCTCCGCTCCAGGGACCCTGGTTTGTGGCGAAGAAAAGTTCAAGGGACCTGAACCATCACAGGACAGAAATGTTTTAGGAGATGCACACCATACAAAAGTTATTTTTTTGTGATACTGAACCTTTATGGGACACGTTTTTCGGTAAAACACAAAAGAAGATATTTTGAGAAATGCCACAGCAGGCAATTTTGTTTGTTCTTTCTGCACAAAATGGATTTTCGGGTAAATTACTAACACAACGGTCTTTGAAAAAGCCCTAAAGATAAATTGTTTTGTAATTTTGTTTTACATTTACAATCTTTAAGCTCATGAATATTCCATTGGACAGAAACTGCTGGTTGTGGTTTTGTGGGTCATAGGGAGGGGATAGAGTTGAGATGCCCTGCTATTGTATCGATGTCTGAACACACAACAGTTATATCAGAATTAATACACAGCTGCTTTTTACTGTCTGGTTACATGAAATCTTTGTCTGCTTTTTCTTCTAAGTGGGCGTTTCATGTCGAGAATAATCAACAATGTGGAACAGTCAATTTATGTAAATGTGTCTGGTTTTGCTTCTCATAATACCAGGCTTTTCATCTCAATAATGCTGCATTCTTTAAAAGCAGAACGAATTTACAAACAACCCTTATTTAATGTTACAGGTCATCTTACACGTCTTCTTGTCCTTTCAAACACGTGTGACTTCATTTCTTCTGCCAAAAGAAGATATTTCGAAGAATGTTGGACACTGGCACCTATTAAACTTGCATTGATTGTGTGTTCATACATTGGAAGTGAATGTGTGCAGTCACAAACATTCTTCAACATATCTTCTTTCGTGACCTGCTGTTGAAAGAAAGAAATACATGTGTAAAACGACAAGAGGAGTTGATAACCGGAAATCCTTGTGGGTGAACTGTTCCTTTAATAGATTGTAAAACATAGAGATGTATACATTTAACCACTTAGGAACACATTTCTTGGTGGATGACTTGAAACGAGATATATCTGTAAAAGAACATAAATAAACAGAAAAAGGACAGAAGAGTGATTGAGTGACAGATGAGAGAGAGTTACTTGGACTGGTCCAGCGCGAGTCTGGTGATCTTCAGACTGTAGTCTGGACAGATGGAGGTGATGGACAAACGGTCGGATGAATGATACTGAACCCTGTGAGTGACAGCAATGGAGGAAACAAAAGGATTGTGGGAGGTAGAGGATGGAGGGAACAATGTGAGTTTTGGGGGACTGTTATTATTACACAAAGATGAATGCAAACTGTGCATGTGTTAGTGAACAGAATTCCAGTGTTTGGGAAACCTGTTTAAAAACGGTCATTACCGACACACTTCCAATAATAAATATCAACATGAATCCGCTGAAGGACCGCTCACACCTGACGGGTATTGATGTGAAGGGTTTCTTGTAGATGTCGGCCAGTTTGTCCATCACCACGGTAGCGTTGGTGAAGATGCGGTACGTGTGCAGGAAAGTGTTGAGAAAGTCGATGGAGAGAAAGCGCAGGTCTGTCAGACGCTCCAGAAGTCTCTCGACGCTGGCGTAACGGATCTGTGGGACCTTACAGGAGTTCAGCGTCTTGCTGAAGCAGATGTCAACATCATCCTTGTGAAGACGGGCATCAGATCTGTGAATGGATTTCACGAGTTCATTCATTTCAAAGGATTTTGGTTAGTACATGTAATTGCAATGAATGTAAGTGTCTTACTTGATCATGTGAGGAACGGTGACTTTAGAGTTTTCTTCGAACACGCTGGTCATCAAGCCATTGCAGTGAATGTTGTCAATGCACTGTGATAATAACAAAAGAGAAAATTTGTTAAACTGAATGGCAATAGTAAATGGCTTTTTACTGTAAAGCACAAATATGAATTAGTTTTTCACGTTTTCTCTAGATATCATGCTCAGGATGTATACCATTATTTACAATTTGTGTAGATTACACTCATGGGCTTACAAGAAAGCTGATCAAAAATAATATATATAAATATATATATATAAAAATATTCAAATTTAGCAAGCATCAATATATTCTGTGATCAATATACAAAAATGATAGGATGATTTTTTTTTTATTTATATTTTAACATTTATTATAAATACAAGTTTGCATGTTCATATTGAGTTAGGCCTTTTTCTTTTATGTTTTAAACTGCTACATAAATTAAATTAAACTATATTATCTGAAATAACTTTTTTATATTAAATAATTATCTACAAATTATTTTCTTTATGAAATTGTTAAATTTCTTTTCAAATATTTTATGTTGTATGTAAATTTTATATAACACAAATCTATTTATGTCAATGCAGATATCATGCTTTCCGGTGTCTTTTAAAACACATGCTTCATACCTGGCTGATGTCACTGGTCCAGGCGGCTTTTTCCTGTCGGGACGGTGCGAGCAGAACCACAGAAAACGTCGGGCCGTCAGCAGGCTCAACCACGATTTTAAACTCGAGATGATTGAATCCCTGACCGGAAGAATTATCTGAAGATCACAGAAAAAAGTATGTTTTTTATTCTTAATTTGGTAGGTTTGATAAATGTTCCACTCCATGAGATGTGATATTTGGGCTTGGGATGGTCTGAAGACCCGCTTACAGTCTTCATCATTGGTGTCCAGCTCTTCGATCAGTGCACACTCGATCAGAGACAACGTTCCTCCCTGCTGTAGTTCAGAAGAAGGCTATTAGTTCTTAAGTCATGTCATAATGTGGTTTAAGCTGAAACTTGATTCGCTCACTTTGAGCAGGTGCAGTTTTCCGCTGGAGGTCCGGGTGCAGATGAGGAAGTGTTTAGTAAACAGGAAACACTGTCGTTCACCCTCCTTCTTGAGAGACAGCGAACCCAATCGCACCTTACTGAGTTTCCCTTTTTCGACGGATGGCAGCTGGACGAGGGACCCTGTATCAGAACCACAACAGAGAAAAAGAGATTTAAACAAAAACCTTTTTTGGGTTCTACGTCTACAGTTAAAGAAACCCAGCATCCAAGTCACCAGTTCAACATGGTTTGCAAAAAATAACACTATTTTAATGTTGTAAGATATGAAATGTGTCTCACCCTGGCGTACAAAGGTCTGACTGGTGTCGAGCAGAATGTCACAGCCCTCCACGATCATCCGCTCGATGGCCAGATTCTTACGGATGTTTTCTGTATCGCTCACCTCATCATGCATCATCCTGAGAAAATTATTCATTTCCAAATAACAAACACATGTTCAAACGTTAAGTTACTTCTGGTTTACTTCTATGTTTGTAAAATATTAATCACTCACACATTACATTTAGAAAAAGGTCTATGTCAAGGCAAGAACATTTGATGATCACTTTAGAGAACATTCCCTATTAGCAAATGAAATGATCCATGAAAACAAACTACATCTGTCTTGTTTATATTTATGATGATGGCTGAATAAAGGATCATTTAACCCTGGGTGAATGGGTCAATATTATAGCCTGACTTGTTGAAATGATTATTATCTTCATAAATGTTAATGATGTTGTTTGCATTCATAGGCAGGCCAGTTTTCCTCAAGAGACCATTCACATTGAACTCAAGCAACACTTTACATGAAAGACTTTTGGAAGCGAAACTATGATTCATTTGTGGTTACCGTAATTGTACTGACGCAACTGAGTTTTACGGTTGTATTAGTAGTAAAACCATGATTCATTTTCATAAGGCCTGAGATGTTTGCTTAAGAGCTTTCATTAAGGTACAAGCGTTAAAGATCTGAGCGATCTAGAGACCATGAATAATGCATGAGAGACTTTACTCTTGAAAATGTTTTCCATTTTAGGCATTAGGTAAAATGAAAAACCATTAATACTGGCTCTTATGAATCTGTGTACTGCTAAAATACTGCTTAAACGGCTTATGGTTAATATATTCAATACACAAAGTTTTTCGAAAATGAAATGTACTGTTAATATGTTTTATTATTCTTCCGCAAAACAATGCAATTCTATAGAGTAGCAGAACGGTTGCCAGGCAACAAAGACGCAGCATCCCGGTAGCACTGATGTTATGCTGTGCCATATTTCTAGAACCTTTTGCAACATATGTGGCTCAACCAATCAGAACCGAGGACCAAAACCATGTGTTTTATAAATCCTTTTGAGTCTGATACTCACTTGGAAAGTTCTTCGAGTTTTGATCTGGCAAATTCCAGACTTTTCCGCTCCACATGCTCATGAGGTGTGTGCGCGAGGAGCTCATGAAGAGTGATGATGTATCGTGGGATCTGGACGGATTATGACAATAAACCACAGGTCAATTCAACAGATATGATTATTTTCAGAATTTGATATCACTCACACGCATAATTCACCTGAAACATGGGATACGTGAGAAAGGTTTCCAGCATTCGACCCTCACAGGCAGCGTTTGCTTCATACTGTTTCAGAAGTTTGTCAAAGTCTCGGTTCTGTTTGCAGTTGGCCAGAACCTGAAGGCTGTACTGGTGGTTCCGCACAAACTCCTGATAAATGTTCAGCATTGGCAGCAAGATGTCAAATAAATCAGCTGCGAACAAACATATATAAGATATTAAAGATCTGCGTAACATAAGATTTACTAAGAAAGAGAAATAACACACAGCAAGAACAAACTCACCCAAAACTAATGTTGGCCAGTTGGCTATACGCGCCTTCAAGCCCTGATGGAAAATCTCATGAAGGAACATGATGGTTTCACTTGGATATGAAGGGAAAAAGACGCTCATTTTAATTGAAGCTTTTTTTTTTTAGAAAGGATAGTAGATCAAAATATTACATTTCTTATTTAGATCCAGTTTGTCTTTCTCTCCTCTGATATTTTAAAGAATTTCTATCAACCACATTGGACCCCATTGCCATCTATTGTATGAACACCACTGAGACATTTCTCAAAATATCTTATTTTGTGCTGCACTGAAAAAAGTGATTTACAGTTGTAAAACCTTGTAAGGGTGAATGAAAGAGAACGTTTTTATTTATGGGTTACTATGCCTTTACTTTATTAAACATAAAATGATTTCTTCAAGAAATATATATAACAGAAATGTAAGCTGGGAGGAACTTCTTCCTTAAAATATTTATAAACACAATATGCAAATCATCTTTCACAAGAGTAAAAAATGGCCAAGACTTTCCCATTAAGTTATTTATTATTCGAGCGCACGACCAAGCTCGAAAATCACCTATTAAGGAAGATGCTGCTGACATCATCGTGACTGATGGGAGGCTTTTTGGAGCTGGCGGCCATTCGGAGCGGCCGCAGGAAACAGTTTACCAGGATGGAGAGCTGATGGACGTACTCCGTCTCTGCTTCAACCATGTTAAAGACAATCTGGTTTCTCTTCCTCATGCTCTCGGCGTGGGGCGAGCAGATATAATCCTGCACAATGGTCTTCCATTTCCTCCGGCAAAGCCAACCGCGCATGAAACTCTGCACCTGTGAACAAACACAGGTCAAGACGCTCAGGCCCTACAGCTCTGCACATGCTGGTTTCATTTGAGTCATCACCCAACAAGTGATGAATACCTTCTTGATTTTCTTAATGTCTGGATCTTCCTCCTCCTGGTTGGACTGATAGAGCAACATTCTCTCCTTGGCTTTATTTACAGCAACAATCTACAAGAACATCAAAGAGGTTCACATTAGAAGAAAATGAGACAGGATATGCAGATGTATGAATGTGATGATGATGACCTCTGCCTTCAGTCTCTCGATCTCTGTATCTTGATCTTCTAGTTGGGTTCTCAGTTGGTTGGCAGCCACTTTCTCTGTCTCCATGATCTGCACGAGATGAATGTACTTCTGCATGAGAACTTCCCGCTCAATGATGAGGTCAGAGTAACTGCCCACAACACAGAAAAATATCAGAGATATATTGATGCTGAGATCTTTTCTGACACACCTGCAAGATTGTTTGGTTGTTTTCTAGAGACAGATTGACATATGTATGAAAAGACAGACAAATAGACAGACAGATAGAGAGAAGACAGACAGATGTATGAATATGAATAGAGAGACTGACAGATGCATGAATAGAGAGACAGACAGACGGACAGATGTATGAATAGAGAGACAGGCCGATGTATGAATAGATAGATAGACAGACAGACGTATATATTGGCAGACAGACAGGCGGACAGACAGATGTATGAATAGAGAGACAGATAGGCAGACAGACAGTTAGACAGACAGACAGACATACAGAGAGATGTATGAGTAGAAAGACGGGAAGAAAGATAGACAGATATATGAATATAGAGACAGGTAGAAAGATTTATGAAAAGAGAGAAAGACAGATGTATGAACAGAGAGACAGACAGATGTATGAACAGAGAGACAGACAGGCATATGTATGAAAATAGTGAAAGACAGACAAATGTATGAATAGAGACACAAACAGACAGATGTAAGTATAGAGAGACAGACAGATGTATGAATAGATAGAGAGACGGAAAGATGTATGAATAAAGTGACAGACAGATGTATGGATGGAGAGACAGACAGACGTATGAATAGAGAGACAGACAGAAGAATGTATGAATATAGTCACAGACAGACAGATGTCAGAATAGACAGAAAAACTGACGTATGAATAGAGAGAAAGACAGATGTATGAATATAGTGACAGATTGACAGATGTATGAATAGACAGACAGGCAGATGTATGAATAGAGAGACATACAGACAGATGTATGACTAGAGAGACAGACAGATGTATAAATAGAGAGACAGACAGACAGACAAATGTATGAATAGATAGGCGAACAGACAGATGTATGAATAGAGAGACAGACAGACAGATGTATGAAAAGACGGACAGACAGACGGATGGATGTAGGAATATAGAGATAGACAGAAAGATATATGAACAGAGAGAAAGACAGACAGATGTTTGACTAGACAGACAGATGGATGTATGAATAGACAGACAGATGTATAAATATAGAGACAAAGGTGGAAATAGAGAGAAATACAGACAGACAGTTAAATTAATAGAGAGACAGACAGATGTATGAAAATGGAGACCGACAAAAGAATGTATGAATATAGTGACAGATGGACCGATGTATGAATAGGCAGACAGAGAGACAGATATATGAATAGAGAGACAGACAGACAGATGTATGACTAGAAAGACACACAGATGTATAAATAGAGATAGACAGACAGATGTATGAATAGAGAGACAGACAGACAGATGTATGACTAGAAAGACACACAGATGTATAAATAGAGATAGACAGACAGATGTATGAATAGAGAGACAGACAGACAGATGTATGACTAGAAAGACACACAGATGTATAAATAGAAATAGACAGACAGATGTATGAATAGAGAGACAGGCAGACAGATGTATGAATAGACAAACAGACAGAAGGATGTATGACTAGAAAGACAGACAGGTGCATGAATAGACAGACAGATGTGTAAATAGAGAGACAAATGTATAAATAGAAAGAAAGACAGACAGACAGACAGACAGACAGATGTGTGGACAGAGAGACAGACAGAAAGACATGTATTTAGATAGACAGGTAAAAACATAAACAGCATACCATACATGCAATAAAGAAAACAAAAATACAATATATAGAATAAATGAAAATTATTGTCTTATTAAGACTTCAGTATGATATATTGAAGAGATTTGTTTGTAAAATCTAAGCGCTGTTATTGGACACAAAACTGATCTCCTGAAACTGCTTTTATTGATCCCCACTAAGACGAGCGAGGCAGAAGGTTTGTGATTTGTAGCTCTACCTGGCCTGCTGAATGGCCTCCACCCACTCGCTACAGTCTGAATCTTCCTCCGTCCGCAGTTCCAGAGGTTTCTGTCCATCGTGACCGAAGATCACCAGGAAATAATGCTGAAGAAGAAAGAAAACCATCCGTCATACAGTAAAGGCAGCAGATCATCATACAGTATCAAACATTGCCTGCAGCATTAAAACTGACCTAAATCCAGCACAGCAGCAGCCGGCGCCATGACTGACATGCATTTATTAAAAGTAATAGTGAACGTGGTACTGAGAAACTCACAAACAGTAAATCAAATGACATGAAAACAGAGCAAGCTGTGAATGAGAATCTGGACACCCTTTTTTTGTTTAAAAATAAACGGTTGATATATTGGTAGAGTTTTTTTGGGGGGGGTTAAAGCATGATATTTGTAAAAATGGTAATGATGATCAATCTCCACAATAAAGACATTTAACATTTTTTTTTATTATTGTCAGATGTCACCATCTCAGAATTGCACTATAGTGTAGCAGAAAAAAAATCAATATTACGACGAAATTGATTGAATGTGGGTTATATATAAGATATAAATATAGAATAACTTCCATATTTATCTAACTTTAAGTTTATTTATTGATTTATTTTCTTTTTGCCCAAGGAATCAAAAGTGCGTATTTTAAAATCATGTGTTACTTCAATATTGTACTACAATTGTGGTACTATTTTGATATTGTAAACATGAATCTCAGGATCTTTACATTCACAGTTCATCATACACTGTTAAAAATGTAATTAAACAGAGCCTCTTTTTGTCTTATTTTCTAGTGAATAATTAAACAATATTTTAACAAAATCCTCTTGGATTTGG
>CM065663.1:2059556-2194556 GCA_033220385.1 Triplophysa yarkandensis | reverse complement strand
TCGATTCACACTTTCTTGATTCCAGTCTTGGGTTGACTTCAAGTCCAAGAGGAGCCTGCGACAGTCCCTGTGAATGTGCAGAAGAGCTTCAGTGTTGAGATGTGGTCCCTTTTGAGAGGAGATACTGGTTGTTTCTGCCCTCTGGTGATGGTTGGACGAACTATTAATTAGGATCTTCTCACTGCAATGCGAAATGATGCTGGACCTGTTGATTTAAGATCATTAGACCTCCTGTGTGCAATCATCGATGGGCCTGCAGTCAAACACAAAGTTCTGCTCCGCAAAACGTTCAATATTATGTGGAGATGAACATTTGGAGTTTTCTTGAAAGCCGTTCTAAATTCATCTCCTCCTTCTGGCTGTACATCTGATTCTCCTCCTACAAAGATCTGAACTTACAGAGGAAGAGCAGATACCAGACGCCCACTTGAAATCAACCTCGGCGTTTCATGACAGAGCAGGAGGAGAAGAAGGCAGAAGAGAAGTAGTTGAGAACATTCATCATGCACTTTCGTTAAACGCTGGTTTGGATTTACAGATCTAGGAGTAGCTGTCACATCTTCTGCCAAAGAATGAACATCTGCAAAAAGACTAAACCTCAATCACAGTCCACACCATCAGGACACACATTGGCCAAACCCAACATCATGCAGGCCAAAGAACTGATTGTTGTTGAGACAATGGTTTAGTATTGCATTAGATGAGGTCATGGTGGGGTTTATTGTGATACAAAGTTCACTCAGAACAATAAAGTCATCCAAAATCGACGGATTCAGAATCTGCTGAATTTACAAATAATAAACAGCCCTGAAAATCACAATGGCATAATCACGCACGCACGCTCATGGCATTATCCATGCAAACTCAATCTGGATTTGGCGAGATAAAAATTGAACTGGTGGGGAGGGATATGGCAACCCCCTCTTTGGGCTAAAGACATGGACAGGCGGGATTATGTGGGATTACTGATTTGTCCGTCTATCCCAAAACACACTAATAAATCTCAGAATTGGTATAGTTTGGCAGTCTATTTGCAGATGTTTAGTTTTAATGCAAATGGACTGGATAAATGTTAAAAGATTTATACATTTGATCCGGCACGCCATGACAGCTTCTGCAAAAATGGAACAAAATAAATGATTTAAGAATCATTTAAATATTTCAAAGAACAAGTGTTAAAAAGCATGTCCTTAACCAAACGAAGAATGAGCTACAAGTTGCATCAGAGTGCCATCTTGTGACATGACCAAAATCAATAGGCCGCTTTATGTTGCTTGCGAAGGAAAGCATCACTTAGCAACTGCATGGCAACGTCTGAGCAACCAAATCCCAACATTGTAGCTTTGAATTTGACATCATTCCCCATTCAAACGTCCAAATGCGCCGCTGCCTTGAAAATCAATCTGTGACAGACGTTGGCTTACTGCTGATGGAGATAAAACATGCCTAATAGAACTGGACCAAAAGTGCACGTGATGTTCGGAAACGGTTGCCACGGCAACTATTAAACAATTAGACTTGCACGTGAGGCAGGTTCAGGGTTGCTATTAACAACAGCTACTTGTATATAATAAAGCTACACATTTATAGAGGAAGAGAACAAATAAGAAGCCTTATATTAAATTCTTTAAGGAACAAATGTTCCCATATTTAATATTTTATGATCATTTATAGGGTTTATATACACCATTAAATGATTCCACATATTATATTGCTCAGATTTATATTGATGGAGACGGATAAACTACTGTAAGATAATAACGTAGTAATTACACAGATAATAAGGAATAACATCAAAGGAAGGGAAGTACAATCAAAATTATTTTATTGAAATCATTATTTTCTTCAACTGTCTGCATGTGTTGTATAAACAACATTTGATAATTTATTATTTAGACCATTTAGAAAATGCTGTTAATATGAAAAATGATATGTTATTACATGTTATAACACTTCCATGGTTTATTTCTTGACACATTTGGTGCAAAAACAATTACCTGTGTGGTTTTCAATGGAATGAGTTCACAGCCGGTGCATCCAAACCTGTGAGCACAAGAAACATACACAGTTTCTTTAGTTCACTGGTTGTCATGGAGATGGCATTGCTCCAAAACTACGCCATCTCACCTTCGATTCAACCTGACGACAGCACTCTTCAAATGCGTAAGGTGGCCGCTTGTTCAGAAGCTTCATGGATGGATAAACGTCATTGTTTCAAGAGAATAACATGTTCTTACACAAGCTGTCGCTTCCTGTCGGATGCAGACTTCATTAAATGTTCAAATCTGCTTAAAGTTCAGACATTACACATTCATGGGAGACAAACATCCACAGATTGAAGCTCAAATCACTTGGAGTTTACTGAGATGTTCCTCATAGAACATCCAGAGGTGAAAAATAATGTATTCATGCCATCTGCTCTGCATTTTTTCAATATTTGGTTCAAATCATCTAATTCAAAAACCGGTTTTGTTAACATTTGCTGCTTTGTTATGAAAGAAATGAATATGATTGCAGATCTGGATTATAAAATGTTGGTTTTTAGGAAATAATTATGATCCAGTTTCTTGTTAACATTATTATGCACAGGTTGATCTACTACTACTAATAGAAAAATAATATACAATAAATATTATTGATAATATAATAAATGATATTATATAGTATAACATTAAAATACATTAATACAAGAATACATTATTGATATAATCATAATTATATATTATTATTATTATCATTATATATGGTATTTGAAGATAAGGCAGAATTTATTATATAATCGTTAAATAAATTGTGATAATTTTTGAAAAACTTTAAGATGCAGTGACAGTGGGAATTACATAATTGAAATTTAAAATGTGACCTGGACCACTTGGAATCGCACATGGGTGGTGAGACATTGTAAACCCCTGATGTGTTATTCCGTCTACCCTGTAAGAGTACATGTGTATTTGTGTATTTGTGAGATATTATTGAAAACCCCTGATGTGTTATTCCGTCTACCCTGTAAGGGTACATGTGTATTTTGTAAGAATTCTTAGCTTGTTTTAAGACTTGCATCTCTGCTTTGCTCTCTCTCTCTCTCTCCCGCCCGGTCTGTTTCTCTGAGCATGTGAATAATGCACCTCTCATTGTAGCTCAGATCTGATGAACGTCATGCCTGCAACACATTCAAACATTTACACTACATTCAGACAGATGGCTGGTGACACGGGCCAGACAAAACCACTGTAGCTCTCACCTCGACCTGTCGGATTCTGTTTACAAAGGTAAGAACAAAAAATGTATTTCTATTTCATGTCAATCATGTTTGTCATTACACAACCAAAGTGATAAATATATAACAATCTGCACAGAGAATGTTTTCAACAATGTCAAAGTTGAAATGGAATAAGGGTTTTCTTACTGTCTTGTTAATCTGCAGTGAACGCTTGAGTTTCTTCTGTGTTTTAGTAGCCGTGTGAGTGTTCTAAACCGCACTACATTGATTAGAATAGAAACACTTTGAAACCTCTTGAAAATCTCAAGTGTATGTTGAATATGCTGCATCATATTTCATGCTTCCATATACATCACAGAACACAGAGAATTGTTTCAGTCATAGATTTTGTGGTTTTCTCTTTGCATATATTGATAGACTGATCATCAGGAATGGACGTCCAAGGAACACTTCAGTTTTTGATTTTTGCATGTACCCTTTTTGTCTCTAAACACATGGGGTGCTTTCACCTGCTCCCAGTAGAATTGGGCAACGATGCAGAACATCGCTGACTGTGTAGAAGTCACAGCCATCATTTCCTCCATGGTAACAGCGGGCAACTGGTCATAACTTCTCTCTTCACAGATATTATAATGTACGTTTTCATTAGAGTATCTCCAGTATGTGATTATCTGTGTACATAATACAAAAAACACACATCCTGTTTGTGAAAGTATGGTGTAAGGGTTTCATTTTTTTGTTAAAATGATCTTTAAAATGTAAGGTTCATCAGATGATCTTGACGTAAAAAAGCCACATTTACCTGAATTTTATATATTTTAGTTAAAGAGAGAGCCAAAAAGAAGACATTTTGAGAAATGTCTCAGTGATTTTTCTTTAAATATCTTCTTTTGTTACCGGCAGAAGAAAAGAAAAATAATTTTGAGCAAGAACATAAATCAGAATTGTCAAAAAACAATTCCCCCAATTTCACAATATAATTTATAAATTGACTTGTGGGGTTCGCTTTAAATCACATAAGTTAACTTCTAATTAAACTGCAGTTTATGTGTCAAATAGAGTTGGTATTAGAAAAGTAAAAGTTTCTGCCCTTTAAATTTTTAGAACATACTTTGATTATTACACTTCTTAAAGAATAGTTTGGAAGACAACTCTAACTGAAACATCACAGATAAGAACACAGTGTCTCAGCACCCTTACGTAAGCACAAGAGACTGTCTCTCCAGTTGACTTGACAGTAATTGAAGTGCTTTATAAACCCAATCAGGGGCGTGATGTTCTGCAGGCAATGCTCAGAGAAACTAACATCAAGGACAGCAAACACAATGAGCTTTAGAAAGATGTAGTTCCTAAAGAAAGCACGAGGGAGGCCGAGTGTTGGGAAGGACACACGCTGCGGAGAATGTTGCCTGGCAGTAATGGCAAACAATAAAGCCAAGGTCTCTGTCTCGGTTTATTGAATTTAGCTTTTCAAAAACGCACAGAGAAGAGCAAAGGATGTTATTCTACAGAAGGAACACTTGTTGCTAAGCAAACACAGATTATAAAAAGTGAGGCATTGGGAAAACGCACTTGGCTTTGGTACTTTTTCCATCCTGTTGCCCACAAATCCTACAAATGTACTTAATTATAATAAGCATAATTTACAAGCCTTTCATTCTAGATATAATGTGTGCAATTTGACATTACCAGAGCGGCCAAGAACTGCCTCTTAACCATCAAGCTCATGGTAACAAGAAGAATGAGGTTTGTAGTTATTATCTTGATTTCTTATCCGCAGGTTTCCTAATGGCTTCATCCGCCAAACGTATGGAGTGAAACTCGCAGTAAAAGAGCTCAAAATGGATGCATGCCTGACCAACGTGGACAGCAACTCCTTGCTGAAGGCTGTCTACCAAAGTAGACTACGTCTCACACGTCTGCTTCTGGAAGGTGGGGCTTACATCAACGAGAGCAATGAACGCGGAGAAACGCCCCTGATGGTCGCCTGTCGGAGCAGACCTGCAGATCAACAAAGTGTTTCGAAGGAAAAGATGGTTGGTTATCTGCTTGAGAGCGGGGCCGACCCAAACATCCAGGACAAGAGTGGGAAAACGGCTCTAATGCACGCCTGTTTGGAACTAGCAGGACCTGAGGTGGTGTCGCTATTGTTGAGTAACAGAGCTGACCCGTGCCTCGAGGACCACACAGGTTCCTCGGCTCTGATTTACGCCATCAATGCCAGTGATGAGAAGACACTTAGAATGTTGATGGATGCTTGTAAAGCAAGAGGAAAAGAAGTTATTATCATTACGCCAGACAAACTGGCATGCGGAAGGCAAACAGCGAAACAGTACCTCTCGATTCCTCAACTTGCAACAGGAGATCAATGGGACGGGGTGCATTCTTCTAATGCTCCATGCACATATCCATCAGAGATTTACCTCAGCACCTCACCACAGGAGACCCTTTCCTCAAGTCCGACAGAGCATATGTTTTCCTTTCAGGATCTCCAAAATATGGCAAGCTCCCAGCCAGCGTCTCCATCCCACCAAGCGTCCCCGGTGAATAGAAGAGTTGACAAGCTCCATCATCTTCAAAGACTACACTCAGAGCCTTGGCTAAAGATCCCAGGGTCTTTCCTCACCCAACAGGATGCCAAAGGTAGCTCTCCATCTGAGGAACTCCTGGACATCACCCCAGAGGAGGAGATGACCTATAGAATGAACAGACTGACTTTCGGCAACATCCCGCTTTCACGTCATTGCAGTGTTGATCTAAAGGAATCCAACTGTTTGAGTCAAACTCTAAGCTCTGTAGCCAATGATAGACTCCGACATGAAGGTGGGCTATGCCGGAATATGTCCTTTGATAGCTTATCGTCGCTGCAATCTCTATCCCATCCCAACCTTCACTGCAAAAGCAATATGCCAGCAGAGAAAAATCCAGATAAAGCTCTACCAAACTTAGCAGTGTCCAGTCTCCGTAACATCATGCAGAGGAGAAAACTAGGAATGGACCACTACAGCTCGGATTCCCAGCTTGCCCTAAACCTTGGCAACTGTCCAGAAGATCGTAAAGGACACCTGGAAAAGAGAAAGCTTGTTAAGTCTCAATCCCCCATGTTGGGATGCCCAAGAGGGTCTCTTGACAGTATCGCAATGCCATACCTTCAGAAGAGGAACCAACTCAGCTATGAGCGCAGATGCTCCGGGCCCCTTCTTTTAGATCCCATTTCCCATCCTCTTGTGGGCTTTCTCCCTCCGTTAAACCAGCATGCACCAATCCCAAGCATTGCTGCGACAAATAACTCAAGCAGCATTGGCTCCAGCAACCAGGCGACCTGCGGTGTAGCAGCTGGACCAAAGCTCTGCTTTCCCACGGCTCCTAAAGGCCTTCCAAAGGATCCCAAGACTAGGAGACTGCTGATGAGGAGACACTCAATGCAAACCGAGCAGCTCAAAAAGCTTGGTGAATTTACTGAAATTATCGGCCACTGAATGCTAGTACCAACATTTTTGCCAATAATTTTATGCTGGAGACAATAGCTACAGTTATAGTGCTTTAACAGCAGTACACGAAACATTTGAATGAAACGTTTGTTTAAAAATAAAATGTAACTTATAATGATAAAAAACGCAGCTTGCCGATATACAATCATATGCAAATAGATTATTTAGGTCAGTGTAAAATAACTACACTTGCTTTTGTGTTGTGCCTGACGTTCACAGTTTACTATAAAATACAACCATAAATACACAAATGTCATACCAAACAGTAGAATAGTGTTCATTACATACCAAAACTGTTTAATAAATTGCAATGTTGATGATCACACTCCTTTGATTGTTTGGATGTTGTAAATTCACACAACACAAATTTAATGTAATTAAATGAGATGACTAATTTACATACTTATCAAAATTTTATTTATATGAGATACATAGAAATGAATGATGTTTGAAGAACATCTTTAGGTCCCACACCAGATTATTTATCAAATAAATCTGGTTTGATGAATAAATAGATATACATTATACACACTGGTACAACTTAACAGCTTTTGTAAAGCATAAAAATACTTTAGTTAATTTTCATGAATCCGTAACAGTGAGAAAAACTCAACTCCCCACATATTCTACTACAACCAAATACAAGGGTGCAGATGTGAGGTGTCAACAATTTATTTCACATTTTATTTCACATTCATCTCAATCTTTCTGGGAAAATCATATGACTTTTGTATTCACTATGTACTTGCATTTGGTTTGTTTAAGTGTCAATTCCTCTTTCAATGTTAATAAATCAATGTTTCAAATAAAAAACAATCACTCCAGAGGGAAGAAAAACAGGTAAATAAAAAAAGGGACAATCACTCATCTCATTTCTCCAAACAGTAAAAGTGCATTTTCTAAATCAAAGAATCTAGATTGTTATCATGATGCAGTATTTAAAGTTAATTTCAGAAACCTCATTCAAACAGATATTGTTGCAGCTTTGTTTTACAGGTGTAAGTTCACTTTAGGCTGATAGTAAATGTGCTCTCAGCCCACTTAGTTATCAAAGAAATGGTTTTTATTGCATTTATAAAACTGCTACTTTAGATCAGGACAATGACCCAGCATCTTTCAGAAATAATGCGTTTTCATGAGACCCTGTCTAGAACTCCCAATACATTGAAGTCTGTAGTATTGAGTAGACGTTTGGCTGCCCCATAACAGAAGTGGTGCAAAACATGAAAAGTTGGCCACGTTCAACATAACGGTCTGATGGCACCTTTGAAACATCTGTACTGTTTATAGAGAGGACTTCCCAATAAAATAAAGTCAAGCAGTAATTCAAGACCTCAAAAAATTGACTCTGTCTTACTTTAATCGAAGTAGTAGTGTGGAGAAAGCACATACATGTTCAAGCAGATCTTTATATATATATATATATATAAAGATATATATATATATATATATAAAGTCTTGATGTTTTTATCCTTCATTCTTTATTTCTCTTCTTAATGCTGTTTAAAAGGAAACAACTAACAATGTTGTGATCATGACACTGAGCTATAAGCTCAATTCAGCTGCAGATTAAAGTCAACAGGTTTGGGCTATAATTGCAGACTATCAAAAATATCAGCTTTAGTCAACACATGGAATTATTCCAAAAATAGAATTTAAGCTTAATAAAAGCTTAATGGAATTAAACAGATGATTTCATCTATATGATTTTAACAGTTTCTTATCCTCGTATTTTAAGAAGTAAATGAAACGACAGCATAAGTTTCTGTTCTTAGAGAGTACAAGAATCAGTACACAGGGTCTTTATATAAACCCGTCAGCCCACTTGAAGCCACTTCACATGGTAACGCTGAATTATGTCAGATGGGAAACTCACTGCTCGGGAAACACAGACTTATAGTTTGATACAACGTTTATAATTTGATAGCGCTTTACATGCTAGTAGTGTGCGCGATCAAATAACTGTTATAATTTGTGACATCAGTCATAAAAAACAATTCCACTATCCAGACCAGACATTCGATGAGGCACAGCACATTGCCGGTGTTCATCTAATCCTCACAATTTTATTCAGTTGATCTAATAAACCAGGATCTTAAATTTGGTTCCAAGTGCATTTTAATTTTTTTAAACCCATCAAACTCTATACCTTCACACATGAGATCTCTCCAAAGCTGAAGTTGACCGGTTCCCATTGTAAAGGTTCCAACGGCTGACTTTAGATGTCGTTTATGAGACACCAGCTTTCAAATTAAGATGTGTCATATTTTCAGAGTGATGTAAAAGAAGAATTCCATGTCCATGGGCTGGTGAGGAACGCTGGAGCTTCCTCCATGAATAACAGGAATAAGGGCTCCGTCCAATTCGTTCATATACTTCTGTGGAAGCAGACGGTCCCCAGACCCTGCCTGGTACTCAACCTATAAAAAATAACACAACAATAAATGATTTTCATGTACAAGTATATAAGCAGAATAAAAGTAGTGCTGTTTACAAATTAAACATCTGCTAAGTATTTTCTTTAGATGACCCAATAAGTCATTAATACCATATCAGAATCGGTGGAGACTCTGAGGGCAAGATGATTAATTCCATTGGCCATAAGCACAGAAAGGTGTGGACAGAGAGCAGCACAGCTGGCTGTGGCAATTTCTCTTTGAAACTGAGCAGAGGATGTGAGGAGGGCAGTCAGCGAGACATCTGGGGACTTCAAATGATAGAAGACCTGACGGAGAATAGGAAACATTAAGACTGAACTGCAATAGAACGACACTAATGGGAAACGGACTCACCTCAGTACACTTGATGCTCCGGGCATCTAGCTCAAACTCAGAGTCCTGTCGAACCCTAATGCTGGACACACCCTCAAGAGATCTGCCATCGATTGGGCTGACGACTCTACAAATGCGTGGAAACCAAAAACTGTTTATAACCAAATACTTTTTTTAATCCTTACAGCTTGGCTTTGTTAGTGTTACACTGTCATCCAATGCCAAAAGCAGATTCTGTAGCCATATGAATTGGCCAAAATGTATCTATTCCATAAACACCTGAACCATTAAAAATAATTGTCTCCTTATCTTTCACTTCTTTCTTTTCCTCTTTCCATCCTCAAAAACAGTTTATTGAAATAAGACTTGTAAACTGTGGTTAACTAAACTAGGACTGGATGCCTTCAGTTGAACCAATTGTATCTTTTGTTGACCTCATTTGTAAGTTGCTTTGGTTCAAAATATCAACTAAATGTCTAAATGTTCAACAGACAAAAGAATAATTTATTCAGCACAAAAGCTAAAAATAAATTTATGTTTAAGAATAATCTTTTGTACCCAGTGTTAACAGATGCAGTCCAGTCGACCCATCGCACAGTCACGTTTTCCCTGGTCTCTTCTGAATCTGCTTTTCCACAGGGTATCTGAAAGTCAGTCTGGTCCCTGAGGGCCTGTCTCAAACCCTCCATAGTCTCTGGAGGAATCTGCACCATTAACCCATCTGAACATAAAAACATGGTGACATCATAAAGCCCTAGTCAGCAGAAACAGAGCGATTGTTATCATGTATGAAAGTGTTTACCTTCTACAATGCTGGATTTGGCAATGAATCCTGATGAGGCTTTTAAGGCCCCGTTGAAGACCACAAAACTAGCTCCAGTCACTGTGAAGGTAAGTTGAGGAGAAGTAAGATTTACAGTGGATATACTTTGTTTGTTGTCAATGTGGAATCAGGATAAGGCCATTGAAACTATAAAGTTTTCTGGCGTTGCTTTTATCAGTTGAGCCACACTGAAGCAAACAAACCATATATCAATACATACATGAAGTTAAAGCAAAATGTGCGACAGCTCTCAACAAACCTCTTCTGGTTTTTCCTGGTATGCTGTTAGCTTGCGTCTGATAGCTTCCGTCCTCGTTTTGTAGGCAGACCAGGTGAGAATCTGCCTCAGTGCTGAAACAGGCACCAAAGCTGATCACATGCTCATTGGAGGAATTCACAACCTTCAGCATCTATAACAGTCAGAAAACACAATGGTGATGACATTACAGCAACCGGAGCACAAATGCTGCATCTTGAATTCAAAATCTGACCTCATTAAACCTGGATTTGGGGATGTCAATGTAGCTGTTACCCATTTCCATATGCACCCTAAGACTATCCACCACAGGTAGACTGTACTGGTAATTCCTCAGGTCCTGGTAAACACAAGAATGAAGGTGTTTACAAAGAATTTTAAACAGACAAAAAGTCTCAAGACTACAAAATATTTATTATTGAGTTCACAAAAGAGGTTTAGTTAATAAGAATCAACAGGAACAAAGAGGAGCACCATTCACAAAATTTGTTATATTACTCCAGAAAGATAAAGTCCCTTTCAGGACCATAAAGAACCGAGAACACGTACTGCGAGCAGATTCATGATTGTGTGCCCCGTCTCTTTAAATACCGACTCACGGAAACGCACAGTCACCATCGGGCAGGGATACACTGCAGAACAAACAACAGATCACATGATCAGCAGGTGTGGAGCTTACAATCCACGCTCAGTAACATTGTGAGCTCAATCAAAATTTAAATACATATATAGTAACTGCATTTTGTCCTCCTCATGACAATACATTTTGGTGAATGTTCAGCAGAGGGATTTACCGCTATTTTGGGCCCCGAGAGTAAGCAGCAGTCGAAGGGGGAAAACTTTAGCCCAGGGAACCTCCAGCTTCTGAATCAAAAGCCCAAAGAGGTAGGAGACCTGCGTGGGCAGGTCCAGACCATCCAAGGGTTGAAAGGTTTGAGAGAAGAACAGCACACCAGCGTGATCTTTACTGCCCAGAAAACTGTCTGTGAACGTCAGGTTACTGAGATTTTCGACAAATTTTCCTGTAGAGAAACCAAAAATAAATTACATTCGCAATCATACAGAGATGTTTTGTGTTACATATAAACAGGTTGCAAGAATATTATTTAAACACATTTTTATTTATACAAATGAAACCTTACATAAAAAAGGTATTGTTATGTTGATTTTCATAATGTAAATTTGATTGTGTTTTTATACCATGCGGACATGTTATTCGTTTAAATTAACACTATTTTTGCCAGATATCCCTTATAAGACTCAAGTGTTTTGTGCATACCTTTTTGTGCGTCTTGGTATATGCTAACATAAAGGTTGAATATTTCTCTAGGCAAACTGTTTTCTTCTGGGAGACACTCTATTATAAACACCAGCTCTTTCTGTCCGACTCCCTGAAGACCATTAGAGCTCATACACCAGCATCTCCTCCCACAATCTAAATGGCAAATAGAACAAGACATGAACATGTTGCATGTGTTTTAGTGGACTTAAATATATCATCTTTCTACATACATGTTACAAACTTGACATTCACAACTAAATTGGTGTTGAGGACAAAAGTAAGAGGACGAGGTCCACCCTCCTCCAACAGCAGCAGTATTTGGCAAACAGCAGGTCGTTCCTCTACTATTAAATCTGAGATAAAATCCACAAAAAAAAAAACATGAGACATCAAATTCGTTCTAACTGTAACCACACACCATCTATTCTAGGGTAGATATTCTTGATTCAAATTACCTCCTCCTTCCTCGTCTCCTGTAGTAATGAGCAATGGAGGTAAACCATCATCATCCTCGGGCACCAGACTGACCTCTTTTTGAACACAGCTGCTCAATCCACATAGTAAAGCGTAGTCCCATGGGCCCCTGATGGGTGGATGGCTCACCTCAGGAGCGCTGTCAGATCTTTCCTCAGAACTCTCACCATGCTCATCAGGAACTTGAGCACCAGACTGAAAGGCAGCAAATGAATACATCACCTTGGAGCGACGTTTTTAGAAGTGTTAATCAATGGTAAAGAGGATTTAGATGTTTTACCCCGGGCGGATCTGGCGTCACAGGACTGGACTCCTGCGAGGACCTTCGGGTTTGGACAGAGAGCTTTGTGGTGTCTGCGACCTCGCCAGTTGGCAGAATACCATCAGCGAACCACACGTGTTTCTGCTCACGAGGAAAACCTATGGGAGCAATCGAAGAAACACAATATACAGATAAATTTGTGACATCATTTTAAGTATATAATGATTTGAAATGCAATAACCCTAATAATGTATACTTATATGGTTTGGATAATTCATAAACCGACTGGCTTGTATCGGTTCAGGAAGTAATAACAGTTAAGAATGAAGGTAACTGTCTGTCCTAAACTCGCAGTGCGTGCGTACCGTCATTACCGGGATGTTTGAGGACAGACACGGGAACCATGACGGTGGGAGGGGGTGAGTTGAGGGTGCCGGCGGCTCGGGCCTGCTGCATGGGCGGTATGGTGGAGCAGTACTCTGATGGGATGTTGGGGTTGGGACTAGGCCCAGTGGGGCTCATCATTCGCTCATGGGCTCGAGCTGCACACAATCAACAGAAGTTCTGTCAGTAATGAGGTTCAGTGTGGAATGAAGGTTGAGAATATGAGAGACAGAGGGAAATGTGAAAAAATGCTTTTGACATGAGACAAAAGCACATCATTGGGTGTGACGCACAACAGTCTGGACAACAGCAAAATGACATTAGCTAAAAATTCACTCTATTGTTTCTGGTGTGATGTTGCATGATTCATTCGGGTATATTAGTGTTTTAGCAATCTTTCACTAAGATGTAATAACTTTTAGTATGATTTCCATTTTTAAGCTTTGATTGTGTTTACAGTGTACTAAATAACATGTGTTAATGTATCACAAAAAAAAAACGCTGGTAACTTCCTTGTTTTGATGAAGTCCCTCATCATAAATAGTAACGAGTCCTGATTGTGCCAGCGGTTCCTTTGTTTTGATTCGACAGAAGTTTAGCGCATGTTGCCCGGAAAGATCACGCCTCTTATTATAACGTGGAGATGCATGCGCTTAGTGTTGTAAACATGTCTTTAACATTATAATTCTGAGCCGGAATCACACCCGTAGAACGTAGATGAAGAAGATCTAGTAGAACCTGCGTAAGCACGACTTTTGTATACATTTAATCATAGAACTATTATTCATGTGTGTGCAGCTAAACTTTACCCCGATCTAAACCAGCATGTGGTTAAACAATAAACAATAAATATAATCAACAAATAATTTAAACTAATCATTACAAATACCAACAATCAAAGGTGTCCGGTCGATTTAAAGTTTTGCTAGATTAGTTTCAATTACCATCTAGTTAACAAAGCTAAACGGTGTCCCTTTGTTTTATAAGTTACAAAAACTGTAAACGCACAAACTTAAATAATAAAATACACTACCCGTTGTGGTCCATAAACAACACCTTCTCCACACAACGAGGGAATCGCTCCATCTTTCAAGAATAATCTTGTGTAAATCCATCATAAAACTGATTGAGATTGAGGAAGCTGTCAAATGTGCTGCACATAGGTTCAACATAAATTGTAACCATTGATATCCAAGTAAAGATTGGTCTCAGGGAGGAAAATAACAACATTTCGACGACATGACGACAATCAAACACATTCTCGTTTCTGTGGGTTGAGGTTAACTGTGATAGTGATGAAACCAAAGTAGGAAGTAGAGGGATGAAGTCCAAACCGGCTGTTCTTCCAGACAATTTTTTTTCATCTCAATATCTAATTTTACAGATCGTATTTATACTCTGACAACAACATTACACACTAACTAAAGTTTGAAATGGGACCTTTAAATAAACAAAACTAGGTTTGCAACAACAGACCAAACATTTAACCTAAAGCTATGTTAATACACTGAAACAACACCAAATAAAAGTAACAAGATGTCCGGGATAAACTACAGTGCAGTGTGTCAGTGTCTGGCTTGCTGTGCATTATGTTGATTAAGGTTTATAGATGCTCATCGACCGGATTACACTGGATCTGCCTGTGACACCCACAAGAATGTCAGCTTTACAGACAAAACCCTGAAAATGCTGGCTCACTGTGAAACAGCTACGGCAACAAAACTCCGGGAATGATGGAAACCCTGAAGCCAAGGAAAGACAAGAGACAACGTCCTTCACTAAGTGCCTGCCTTTTAGATAAACAAGTCAAGGCATAGTTGATAGTTCTCCATGACAACACAGAATGGATAAAAAGACATTTTAAATCACAGGACTTCTAAACAACAAAACCATTCTACTGAGTTCTGTGTTCGGCCTACCTCATGCCAATTCAACTCCAACCCAAATTGTCAGATCATCAGATTGATGACAGGTTGCATGGTATTGTCCCATGAGCATGTCAGTGCAGAGGATAAAGTGGTCCCCATGCCACTGAGCGAGAAAGAGAGGCAGTATTCATGAGCGTCTCTCATTCCGGACGGGGAGCGGCCCACTTCCTCCGATGCACGCTGAGTTCTCGTCTGTGCCGAGCTGTGTTCCAGCCCTAAAAATGTTGTCAGATGCTAGGGCAAGATCGGCCTGTCAAACGCGACGTGATGAACAAGGTCATGTTAAATGAATGCCCTGGGCTGAAGGGAGGTGACAGCAGCTCCCGTCCTCTAAAGCCTGAAGATGAAATGTGTGTGGGTCGGACTCTATTCCTCAAATAGGGATTGAGGGAGAGAGTGTCACGCATACTGCACCAGGTGGGTCTTGTGCCCCACACACACACAAACACACTCAAGGACATGCACCAGTGCCCTGGCTCCACCCAGCCCTGCACCAAACCCTGCGAGAGCTGGCTGCGACGTGCAGGACTGACGCTTGGTGATGAATGTCCTTTTTAATGTGCAAATGGCCTGCACGCTCGGCCACACAGTGCGGGCCAAGCTCTTTTTATAGACCGTCCAGGACAAAATGCTTAAAGCCTTGTTCACCTCCATTAAATCATCAAACGATGTTCCATCTAGGGAAGTTGGTATGTCGCTGTCACTTCACTTTAAAAACACAAACCACGAAATATGAATACAGAAAAACTAAAGCACTAAAAGAACACTTCCCCCAAAATAATTATGTCATGGTTTATTCACCCTCTTGTCATCCTTCTGTAAAATATAAGAGAAGATATTTTGATAAATTATACAATGGAATGAGGGTCAATGTTGCATGATTATCACCATTCTTCAAAATATCTTTTGTGTTCTACAGAAGAAAGAAACTCAAACAGGGAATGACATGAGGGTGAGTAAAGAAAGAATATCCAATTGTACACCAAAAAGACATGAACTAGAGATAAAGCTACAATTTCATATCCAAAAGCCAAACAGAACTGTGAAAGTAACGACACGTTTCCCAAGTCCCATTCTTATCAATGTATAAGCAGATGTTGCTGTGTCAGGATGCTAAAACAAACAAACAAACAAACATACAAACAATGTTTTTAAAGCACCAGAGACACACACCAAAGTTGACAAAAAAAGTCAACACTTTTTGGGAAGATCAACCTACATATGGCTTCTGTAAAGCTGACTCATCAAGCTTGGCTAAGTTAACTACTTCAACATCCAAAACATTTCAAATTCCTCCTGGAAGAATGTACAACAGGACAGTACTTGTAGTTGGTTGCTTGAGGCTTAGCATCCGAATACCCTTGTAGAGTACATTTCTGATCTTTCGTTCTGTTAAACTCTGTATAACCTTTTCTTTAACATCGTATTTCTACACAGTGAATCAATATTGTATTAAAACATCTCACTCACCTCTCTGTATGGTATCATGGCAGATGACGCACACCCTCGCCTCTTTCTCCAGATATTTCAGTCTGCATTTACGGTTGCAGCAGCCTGCGCAGTACACCTGCAAAGCAGATGGCATTATTCAACCGAAACAGTTCATCTATGAGCCCAGAGGAAACACTTCAGTGTCCTTTTGCCCATTCACTTTAAGGGCCCAGTATGTCTTGAGAACGGCATTTCATTGCAGCTATTGAATAGGGAAACTATATAGGCACTAAAAATACACCCTGCTGAGGCAGAAAAAAAAACTCTATATTTAGCTCATCCATTCACTTACGTCATGAAAACAGCAAGAGACCTCACACAAACATAAATTTATACTTTTGCTGTCTCAGGGTTATGGCTTTGGCTTTAAGGCATTCCTGGTGTTATTAATAAAAATCACAAAAAGCACGATTATGTCACTGACCTGTGCTATAAAAATTAAGGCAGCAGACTGCATGTTAATTCATTGATTCACACTGCGGTTATTTTCCATTCACCTTCACAGAACTGAAGCAACACGCGGCAATGATGCTCCTTTAAAGCAAAAGGATCTGAATCGGAAGGATCGCTTTAAATTAAAAATTCATTCATCATTTACCTTCATGTCAAACCTGTATGACTTTCTTTTTCTGCTGAACACAAAAGAAGATATTTCAAAGAAACACATGAATGTTGGCTACTAAACAACACTTCACTCAACTCCACTGATAAAACTACTGAGACATTTCTCAAAACATCTTTTGTGATGCACAAGGTTTGAACCACATGAGGGTAAATAATAATAAATGATAAGCGCCCTCTTTATCATTTTGCAATAAGCTTCCAGATCACAACATGGCTCATATCAATAATAATTCAATGCTCACCTTTCCGCATGCCCTGCAATGATGCCTCCTCTTGGTAAAGGTGAATTTTTGCTCACAATTCATGCAGTTGGGAGCTTCTGAATCTGGAACCCAAGGCGGCTGCTTTGAACCAAGACCCTCATCTTCCTGCCCATGCAGATCCATAGATGCTCCCCCATCTTCCAGTGCTTCTCCAGGATAAGGAGGAGGCTCAGAGAGCTCATCGTGACCATAAGTGGCCTCGTATTGCTGATAAGTTGGGGGTTCACAATTACTAACATTCTGATATGGAGTTTGGGAAACATGCGTTCTGTTATGTTCCCTGGGCTCCGACATATTTGCTTCTCCTTGGGAGGTTGTGGGTCTTTCTAACGGAGGCTGCATGGTTTGGTTGGACTGCTTTGGTCTTGCCCCTCCATAATCTGACTCTGGGCTTGGCAAACCGACGGACGGAATCTCATCATGGCCGAGATGTGTTTCTTGAGTAGCTGTTGGTGTGCAGTCTGATCTTAATGGGCTACTGTCCTGAGAAGATGAAGAAATATTTGAACCTTCACTTTCTTCCAAATATTGAAGTGAGCCATCGCTCTCAGGAGATGCAAATGAATCTACTTTGCAGCTTTGCAGTTCCCCATCTAAATAGGCATCTCCTTCCATGTTCCCATTAAATTCCGAAAATCCATCATCTACAAGATTTTCTGTGTCTGAGTTGGTTTTCACACCCCGACCCATCAAAAAGGCATCTAGCTCCTCATCTGTAACCATCATTCCAGTCTGGTCGCTTTCAGGAAGGTAATCATTGCCCATTCCATACTCATAGGAATAATTGGGGCTCTCCCCATAAAGCGGAGAATCTCTACGGGCAAGTTTATCTGTTGGTGATACTGTGCGCTTGAAGTTTCTTTCAGGGTAATGACCAGATATGGCAGATGCTCCTTTTGGGTTAGACATGATCTGGACTAGTTCAGGTTCGTCTTCAGGTGAGAAATCAGGTCTATTGGAAAACACATTCACAGGCTCTTGCAATGGAAGAGTCAACTCCTCAGCCTCCTGAATGGCTGTTTTTTGCTCCGGGTGAAACTCATCTTTGGTTTCAAGCACCATTGGCTCCTGAGGGCCTAAAGATGACACAAGAGACCCACACATTGATACGGCCATTGGCAAACAAGACAAACTGGGCTCCTTTTCAGAGGAGTGAGTTATAGAGGAACGTTCTGGAATTTTAATGCTGCCATTTTCAGAAGATTGAGCATCAGATGAGTCAGGCTGAAATGCAACAGCCTGCATATCATGAGCAGCCAACATGAGCTCCTCTGCAGGATCAGAGTTATTTAAAACTTCCTCATATTTTAAATTACATGGACTTCTGTTCTGTTCATTAGAGTTTAATTCTTTAGGAATGCTACTTGGGATGTCTGACAGTTCACTCTTCAAAGACTTTGTGTTTCTTGAATCATGAGGATCAGAATTCTTGTCTGAAGCTGCTGGCAATATGACATCAAGCAAGTTAAGAGAGTTATAAGCTGTTTTAGAATCATGTTTTTGTGATTCATCTTGGCTGGTCTTTGAAACATCCCCTGGGCAAGATACAACTTGGCTGTCAAAGTCTACTAGCAGCATCTCCTTAGCTGGTGTCTCCGTGATGTCCTGTTCTTTAAAGTCTTCATGACTATCGGCCTGATGGAGGTTAGCTGAGCCTGTATCATTGACAAGGTCACACACAGGCTTCAACGACCTATCTGGACAGGGAGGCGCTGAGCATTTAATGCCTCTACTGTCAACGGAGGACAGGAGGTCTACACCTGTGAGAGGTCGCTCATTTAAATATGAATCTTTTTGGTTTAGAGATAAGCTCTGTGAGGTAAGCCCATAATGCAGGGTATTGAGATCTGGGACTGTTTGTGAGGCGGTGCGTTGCTCCGGGATAAAGCTGTGAAGGCCCAAATGGTGACCAGAGAAGAGGGTGGAGTCTGGACAGGAAGGGCTCGCAAAGGTGCCAGACTTGCCTTCAAGCTCATCTAAAAGTAAAAAAAACATTATGCTTGGGTAGAAATAATGTTACATTGTGATTCAGGGTAACACAATATCAATGTTTATATTTAAAAATTCTGACTTGTTCATATTAAATATGTAAAAGAATTAGGGACATTTAATACATTTTATGAATTAACTAAAACAAGTCAAACATTATGACAAATTTGCAAAATCTTGGATTGTGGCCAAAAAAGTTCCCATATTCCAATTTATTAGAATGTGGGCCAAGGTTTTTAGTATTTTAATGTTTCATACTGTAAATAGTCTTGTCAGGGACATATACAACAAAGACCTGTAACACTGAATGGAGTTTAAGTGGCTTATGTCTGTAAATCTGGGGAACTAAATTTGCGAAAAATAACAATTTAAAGAACTTTTATGTCTTTAATGCTTAAACCCTTTCTGTCTTTTGACCCATGTTCCTATAAGACATCATATAGGACGTGGCCAACAAAGCCTTTGTTTCTACTGAGCACACACTATTTTGTCAGTTGTTTCCTACAGAAAAATCATGCTTTCAAAACACAAGAAGGGTTTATTCTGATCCAAGTTAAACAACGTTCAGCTTTGGGTAAAGCTCTGTGCTTTTCAATGTCAGTGTCTTTACTATTTCCTCTGATGCTAGTAACACATTACTCTTATGGATATGTCGTATCATAGCAACCAAGCCTTCTCAGCTGTAAAAACCCTCTCAAGCGCCCACAGTCAGTGTTTTCAGAGGAGTGCGTGTGGTTTCACGCCACTTATATCACTTGGGAGGACAAACAGCCTTAACGAGACTATTCCATAGAAAGAATCCAAATGTGATAGAAGTGACAGTCGTGGCCTTATATGTGTACCATCAATAACGGCATCTAATCCCAACCTGCATTGAGTTCAAAGTCATCCAAAAGCTTGTCCAGGTCACACACGGCCGCTTTAAAATAGCTGTCCATCCTAGTGAGGGTATGATCCGCCTCACTTACCCCTGCAATGGAAAATGGGACAATAGGGGTTAAGAAACCACACGAAACAAATAGAATTAAATGCAGAGTACAGAATTTATCTGGGGTACAAAAACACTCAAAGTATAGACATTATGGGGTACAACAAGCACCTGTCCTTATCATATAAGATGAATATTTAAATAACATTTCATTTCATTTCCAAACCATAAGGAACTAATAAATATTAACTAATTAATGTATTTTCTTCAGTACTTCCGGTTACTCTGTCATGAGTAGTACAGTAAAACACACAAATGCTCATAAACTGACAGATTTCAGTAACAATAGAATTGTTATTTGGAATTATGTTTAAAATTAACCTTGTCATAAACAGCAATATTAATGTTAGTTTTAATGTTAGATTATGTATGAATACTTCAAATACTTTTAACAGGAAGTTATTAAGCCAAACTTTAAAGGGACACAATCATCTCCTGACTGACTGAATACCCATGGCAAAAACTAAGACAATACTCAACCATTGTAGTTCACAAAACCATTACTGTCTGCACGACACATAAACATTAATTAAAAGAGAAGAGATAAATATTAACATATATATTATCGACGTTTATTGAGCTCTGTTCTGTTGAGCTATCATCTGCAATCTGCTAGCTAGCTTAGCATGCTAGCCAACACATAAACACATATAGAGCAGATTCAGGTAGATATGTCGTGTCACCTCAATAAACGACATAGTTCAGTCGTGGATCTCTGTCGACACGATGGAGGGAAAATCGTTCAGTGTTTCAGTGTTAAGTTTTCTTTTACCTCAGTAAATTCCACAGATGTCTGTGCTAGAGTCCATTTCAAGCCGGCGCGAGACGCATTACGTCCTTAAAGGAGCCGCAACACTTTATTAAACTCATGATATAAACTATTAAAAAACAATACGAGTTGATTTTTAAAACTTTGAAAGTAAGTTTTATTTTTTAAATATTGTGTATAGGTTAATAAAAAAATCAAGTAATCTGAATGACTTGTTTGTTTGATATGCAATATTTTTTATTGTATACACAAATATTTTAAAGAGAAACTAAATGTTCCTGAATTATTTTAATATTTGCCTTTTAAAAATCTATTTCTTGTTTTGAAAAGATTCTTTAATTGAATACATTTTTTGTGTGATATTTAGCTGATGAAACAATTATTTACTATGTATATTTAATGTCAAACTATTTAATTAAGCTATACCCATCAATGAGATACAGGTTGTCAATGACGACAGAACTAACAAATAATTTAAAAATATGACAGACCCATCAAAACAATTAATCATAATTAATCTCATTCGTGGTAAAAATGTGTGTTTACATAATTTATGTTTAGGTATTTGTGTAAAATCATTTTGCATGTAAAGATCTCAAGATCAATTGAAAAACAATTATAAATAAAACCACAAAATGCTAAATTGTGTTGAAAAACAATTATAAATAAAAATACTAAATACTAAATTGTGTTGAAAAACAATTATGAATTAAAACCACAAAATGCTAAATTGTGTTGAAAAACAATTATAAATAAAAATACAAAATACTAAATTGTGTTGAAAAAAAAATCATGAATAAAAATACAAAATACTAAATTGTGTTGAAAAACAATTATGAATTAAAACTGCAAAATACTAAATTGTGTTGAAAAACAATTATGAATTAAAACTGCAAAATACTAAATTGTGTTGAAAAACAATTATGAATAAAACTGCAAAATACTAAATTGTGTTGAAAAACAATTATGAATAAAACTACAAAAATTATAAATTGTGTTGAAAAACAATTATAAATAAAAATACAAAATACTAAATTGTGTTGAAAAACAATTATGAATAAAACTGCAAAATACTAAATTGTGTTGAAAAACAATTATGAATTAAAACTGCAAAATACTAAATTGTGTTGAAAAACAATTATGAATAAAACTGCAAAATACTAAATTGTGTTGAAAAACAATTATGAATAAAACTACAAAAATTATAAATTGTGTTGAAAAACAATTTTGAATAAAAATACTAAATACTAAATTGTGTTGAAAAACAATTATGAATAAAAGTACAAAAGACTAAATTGTGTTGAAAAGCAATCATGACTAAAACTACAAAATACTAAATTGTGTTGAAAAACAATTATGAATAAAACTTCAAAATACTAAATTGTGTTGAAAAACAATTATGAATAAAACTACAAAATACTAAATTGTGTTGAAAAACAATTATGAATAAAACTACAAAAATTATAAATTGTGTTGAAAAACAATTATGAATAAAACTGCAAAATACTAAATTGTGTTGAAAAACAATTATGAATAAAACTACAAAAATTATAAATTGTGTTGAAAAACAATTATAAATAAAAATACAAAATACTAAATTGTGTTGAAAAACAATTATGAATAAAACTGCAAAATACTAAATTGTGTTGAAAAACAATTATGAATTAAAACTGCAAAATACTAAATTGTGTTGAAAAACAATTATGAATAAAACTGCAAAATACTAAATTGTGTTGAAAAACAATTATGAATAAAACTACAAAAATTATAAATTGTGTTGAAAAACAATTTTGAATAAAAATACTAAATACTAAATTGTGTTGAAAAACAATTATGAATAAAAGTACAAAAGACTAAATTGTGTTGAAAAGCAATCATGACTAAAACTACAAAATACTAAATTGTGTTGAAAAACAATTATGAATAAAACTTCAAAATACTAAATTGTGTTGAAAAACAATTATGAATAAAACTACAAAATACTAAATTGTGTTGAAAAACAATTATGAATAAAACTACAAAAATTATAAATTGTGTTGAAAAACAATTATGAATAAAACTACAAAATACTAAATTGTGTTGAAAAACAATTATGAATAAAACTACAAAATACTAAATTGTGTTGAAAAACAATTATGAATAAAACTACAAAATACTAAATTGTGTTGAAAAACAATTATGAATAAAACTTCAAAATACTAAATTGTGTCGAAAAACAATCATGAATAAAACTACAAAATACTAAATTGTGTTGAAAAACAATTATGAATAAAACTACAAAATACTAATTTGTGTTGGAAAACAATTATGAATAAAACTACAAAAATTATAAATTGTGTTGAAAAACAATTATGAATAAAACTACAAAATACTAAATTGTGTTGAAAAACAATTATGAATAAAACTACAAAATACTAAATTGTGTTGAAAAACAATTATGAATAAAACTACAAAATACTAAATTGTGTTGAAAAACAATTATGAATAAAACTTCAAAATACTAAATTGTGTCGAAAAACAATCATGAATAAAACTACAAAATACTAAATTGTGTTGAAAAACAATTATGAATAAAACTACAAAATACTAATTTGTGTTGGAAAACAATTATGAATAAAACTACAAAATACTAAATTGTGTTGAAAAACAATTATGAATAAAACTACAAAATACTAAATTGTGTTGAAAAACAATTATGAATAAAACTACAAAATACTAAATTGTGTTGAAAAACAATTATGAATAAAACTACAAAATACTAAATTGTGTTGAAAAGCAATCATGAATAAAACCACAAAATGCTAAATTGTGTTGAAAAACAATCATGAATAAAACTACAAAATACTAAATTGTGTTGAAAAACAATTATGAATAAAACTACAAAATACTAAATTGTGTTGAAAAGCAATCATGAATAAAACCACAAAATGCTAAATTGTGTTGAAAAGCAATCATGAATAAAACTACAAAATACTAAATTGTGTTGAAAAGCAATCATGAATAAAACCACAAAATGCTAAATTGTGTTGAAAAACAATCATGAATAAAACTACAAAATACTAAATAAGCAGGTTTGATAAACTTAACTTATTCTTGTTTCTTTGCTGAACAGTCTATACTTGTCTTGTGTTTCAGGATAGTCAGCAATACAGACAGAGTTTTTAAACTTTCTCATATAAATCCTTCCACTGAAAATATTAAAAGTGCTAAAAATTTCAAAAAGAGACCTTTTTTGAATAAATAAATATAATATAATAATGAAAATATGATCTATGCTCTTGGTATAGAAAAACTATTGCTATTAATCAATTAATAAATAACCAATTAACTAATTTTGTTATTATTAATGCACGTAGCATGTTATATTTTTAAGTATACTTTCACATTGCATTAATTATACAGTTTATATCCAATTTAATCTTAAAAAAATTGGATATTGAATGATTGCCAAACACTTTAAACTACAAATTTTGTCTTTAAATTAATTTTTGTTCACATTATCAAACCCATTATAATAATGATATAAATAAACAAAAAAACAAAAAACAAAGCAGTTTTCTGAAAATGTCAGTCTGTCCTACATTAAATATAGAAGAAAACGATAAAAAACATATTGAATTTTACTCTTCAGTTGTTATGAACATTAGTGACACTGGTCACAACATGTCTAGTTAAAAGAGCGCTGTCCCTTTAAGAGCCGCTATGCGCTTCTTCATATAAGAATTAATTATACTCGTTGAGGATTGTGTTTGTTAAAACACAAAATATGGTATTCAGCATATTTGACTCTTTTATATTAATTTACTATAATATTTAAATTTTACATATTTTAAAGTATTGGAATACTACTAACACAGATTTCACGGGTTTGAGTCAATGCAGTCACAGATTTATCACTCTTTATTTCAGTTTCTGTTCAAATGAGTTTTTATCCCTTTGTCGACGCTGTGATATTACATAATACCGCGAGACTACTTCATAATCACACTCGGAAGTCAACTCTCGCGGTATTTATGTCAGACTGCGCTCATCCTGCGCAGGTGTGCGCAGCGCCGCAAGAAGTCGAAAACACCTCTAAGGTCTCAAAGTCTCTGCTGACGTCACATACAGGGATCGGCTGCGTCACGTGTGTGTGTGTGTGTGTGTGTGTGTGTGTGTGTGTGTGTGTGTGTGTGTGTGTGTGTGTGTGTGTGTGTGTGTGTGTGTGTGTGTGTGTGTGTGTGTGTGTGTGTGTGTGTGTGTGTGTGTGTGTGTGTGTGTGTGTGTGTGTGTGTGTGTGTGTGTGTGTGTGTGTGTGTGTGTGTGTGTGTGTGTGTGTGTGTGTGTGTGTGTGTGTGTGTGTTTCCGTACAGGAAAACCCTTCGTGTAGTGGAAAGGTAAGAGTCAAAAACATCCCGAAAGTTCATCATCTGACTTTAGATTATATACTGTATATATATTTATACTTTAGACTAACATTATATTGACGCATTTGAATAAAAACTTATTTCTTAACTCGATGTTCAGGTTGTGTTTTATACTCATCTGTCTGTGTTGTTTATTTCTCAACATGATCACACGTTGTGTTGTGTTGTGTTATTGTGTGTTGTTGTGTGTTATGTTGTGTGTTGTTGTGTGTTATGTTGTGTGTTGTGCAGATCAGACAGTTTGGTTTATTTATTGATTTATTCATCTAATCAAAAGTATATGTTTATAAACTTTGAATGGTTTTTCGAGGGGACGTGCTGCACTGTTTCTCTTCTATACTTTATCTGTATATTTAGTTAAACACGTGAGACATGTTTCCTGCTGAATGTTATGTTTTAAATTATTCACTTTAACGGATGAGTTACATTTAAGCGGGAAATCTTACACGTTCTTGCACATTTATAAGTTATTTATTTAAAATGTAAGATCAAAGAATGCCATGAGAATATATATATATATCAAGATAGATAAAGTTTAGATAGATATACATTTATTAATCTCTCTCTCTCTATCTGGTCTCTCTCTCTATCTGGTCTCTCTCTCTCTCTATCTGGTCTCTCTCTCTCTCTCTCTCTCTCTATCTGGTCTCTCTCTCTCTCTCTCTCTCTCTTTTCTCTATCAAGTGTATATATATGTGTATATATATAAATATATATATATATATATATGAGAGAGAGAGAGAGAGACCAGAGAGAGACCAGAGAGAGACCAGAGAGAGAGCGAAAGAAAGAAAGATTGTGAGAGAGGGAGAGAGAGAGAGAGAGAGAGAGAGAGAGAGAGAGAGAGAGATCTATATATATATATATATATATATATATATGTATGAGAGTATGTATGCGTTTATATATGTTTGGAAAGACAGACAGATAGATAGATAGATAGATAGATAGATAGACAGACAGACAGACAGACAGACAGACAGACAGACAGGTAGATAGATAGGTGTATGGAATTAATCACATTTACATTCAATTCTGATTAAAGTTCCAGATTTGACCATTTAAAGCAGTCAATAATGTCTTTGTCATATATGTGTGTACAAACTTTTTCACAGCTTTTCTTTTCCTTTATTTCTCAGGCTACTGTTCATGAAATAAAGCGTTCCCCGCTGAACTCAAGACCAATGTAAGTCTTGCTCAGTGCCTGCGTGTGAAAGGTATTCTAAACACATGTATCTTCTTCCTCTTGTTTTAATATTTGTTGTCTTATTGTTTTGTTGTTCCGTTAGGTCAACTGTGCGTGAGGAAGAACATAACGCGACGATTGTTTGTTTTTTACTGTTGATGTTGTAATGTTACTCAGTCGAACGACTAGTGCATGAACAGGCATGTTGGTTTCCGTCCTCCTTGCTTCCATCCGTCGTAATTTTTTGGGCTATCTATCTGTGGGTTTAGTGTAAATTGATCACTGGGGTTGATCACTTGATCTAAGAAGTACCGGTGTTCAACATATTGGCTCTCTGGAGTATTTAACTACATTGTGATTGGTCAGCTGTGGCTTTCTCAAGGTTTACTGTATTTAAATGTAATATCTCTTAAATCTATAAAATTAATTTCTTTGAGACACTGTTGCTTCTTAGACTGTTGTATGTTATGCTGAATAGTGAATGCTACTGATTATTCTTTGTCATTTCTTTTTTGGAAAGGGGACATCTTCACCACTGTCAATGTCTTTTGATATCATCTTCACTTTTGTAGAAAGGCATATGTAGTATGTTCTGTATAAAGAATAGGCCTGATATCAGCAAGGGTGTTTGTTACAGGTTACAAACAATCAAGAAATGGCTTTAAAAAATACTAAAGCTAGTATACTTATAGGGCTGCAGAATATTAAAAAGAATTGGGTAATGCAATTACCCGGCAAACTTTGCAATGTTGACTTGGCAGTAAATTCATGTTTGAAATTTATATAATTGATATATTCAAAATAAGATAAAAAATAATCTACACCTGGTGGAACTACACCATTGCTTTCAACCCTTATTTAGTTGTGCTCATGGTTTAGGCATAACAGTTTGTTCTATGTGTGCACAACAAAAGATAAGGGAAGAGTTTTCTCTTCCCTTTGATAAGTTGACAAGCCTGTTTAATTTGCCATCGTAGCTATTGAGGATTAAATGGATAGTTACTTATTATTGAAACCCCTGCTGCAACCTTTACAAAACCCATCTGTAACCCACCACTCAAAAACCACAGGTCTGCAAGAGCTTCTAAATAACTTCTTAATGAATACCTGTTTACTTAATATTTCTCCAGGGATATTTGTGCTTTCAGCAGAGGACTCCACTGGGCGCTGTGTCCGGAAGATGCCCCATAACGACCATGTGCCCAACGGCTCCCTTCCGAGTCTTCACAGCTTGGATTATCGCAGAACGTCTGAGCAATCTTTAAATTACGAACCCCTGCCGCCTCCCCCATTACCAGACCATCCACCTGTTGGCCCAGAGTTTGAGCCCAGTGGAAGTGAAGACAACGGTGATTCAGGCATCGACATCAAACCCGTCCATCGTTTCATCCCGGACTCATGGAAGAATCTCTTCAGGTCCAGCGATGGAAGCAGCAAGTTGAAATCCATGCTTAGCTCTAAAAAGAACTCCACCACTGAAGGCGTCCGCTGCTCTCCGCCGCAATCTCCGAAAGTTCCTGGCTCGTACCGAGACCCCTACGGGGGATCTGGAGGTAGTTACAACTCCCGTAAAGAGCATGAAGCCATTCTCTTGGGCGAGCCGTTGGAATCGGTGGACGGCCGCACGGTACGCACGGCATTGACTTACACAGAAAAAGTGGAAGAGTACAACCAGCGCTACGCTTACATGAAGTCTTGGGCAGGTCTTTTGCGCATTCTGGGATGTGTGCAGCTTCTGCTGGGGGCGGCCATATTTGCCTGCGTTTGCGCTTACATTCACAAAGACAATGAGTGGTTTAACATGTTTGGATATTCACAGCCTGGAGGAGTTTATGGGGGAGCTTACGGAAGTTCTTACGGGGGAGGTTATGGAGGAGCTTACGGAAACACTTACTACACGGGTCCCAAGACGCCATTCATTCTTGTGGTGACGGGGCTGGCGTGGGTAGTGACGGTCATCGTGTTAATCCTGGGAATGACGATGTACTACCGAACTATCCTGTTGGATTCCTCGTGGTGGCCTTTAACAGAATTTTTCATAAACCTGGTTCTTGCGCTCCTGTTTTTGGCAGCTGGTTGCGTGTATGTGAATGACACCATACGGGGTGGCCTTTGCAACTATCCGGTTTTCCATAACGGCATCAATGGGCCATTCTGTCGCACCGAAGCTGGACAGACGGCTGCCATCATCTTCCTCTTTTTCACTATGATCGTGTATTTGATTGGAGCCATTGTGTGTCTGAAACTGTGGAGACATGAGGCAGCACGGAGACTTAAAGAGCGCAACAGACAAGAGGTGATGGATGCATCTGTCTAGTTGTAGTTTTTTCTTCTGTTTTTCTTGTTCATTCTATATATATTCATCATGTTATTGTTGCCTTAACTACATATGTGATAAATGAATGATTGTGTGTTTTACAGATGCAACTAAGAGATTCTTCAGCTGCAGAGCCTTTGGCAAGTGTTTTACATCTGTTCTCATTTATTCATGTAAAGCATTGCTGTTGCACACTGTAATGTGCGTAAGAATATCTAGTCCATTTAAAACGTTTTTTTTTTTTTATTAATCTTAATAGGGGTTAAAACGTGTCCCTTTTTTTCCTTTGAAACACAAAAGAAGATAATTCGAGACATTTATCAGTCGTTTTTTAATCATACAATGGAAGTCAGTTATCAGTCAAAATCATTCTTTAAAATATCCTCTTCTGTGTTCCAAAGAAAAAAGTTGTTGCACTTGTCGACTAGATAAAAATCCGATGTCCTAATCCAACTTTTACTCTTTTAGGCAGTTGATGGATCAAGAGAGCTTGTGTCGGTCTCAGCACCAGTACAACAGGGGGCTTTCGCTGCCCCGGTCACCTCCATGCCCAAAATTCTGAAAGGCCACATTCCAGCCGGACACGCTCCAAGACCTGTGATAATGCCAGACTACATTGGGTAAGCATCCGTTTCTCCATTCTGATAAAAGCTAAAGTAACTTCTAAATATATTTTAACATTTGACGGTTTCTGGATTTGTTGTAGTAAATATCCAGCCATCCGCAGTGATGACCAGCGAGACCAGTATAAAGCTGTGTTTAATGACCAGTATTCGGAGTATAAAGAACTTCATGTAGAGGTGCAAGCGCTTCTGAAGAAGTTTGACGAAATGGACATCATGATGCGAAGTTTACCTCAACACCCTACAAACCAGATGGTATGACATGATTTTCACTTTGAGATCAAACTTTACAAAATAGGCCTGTATGTTCAGTTCAGATGTTTAAGATTCTTTTTTTAAGATTTGAGATTTCACCTTTAATTTGACTCTTCAAGCATTTATTTCTAGTCTTGTTAGATGAAAAAGAAAAATCTTTCCATGTTTCTTATAGGAGCGTGACCGCATCAATAAAATTCTACAGGAGTACCAGAGGAAGAAGCTGGTGAGTTCTTGGTTTAAAGTTCCAGTATGTGTCCCGGCAACGAATGTGGGTGTTACCATTCATGTGTAGATGGTGTAGACCCACACTTTACTGACATCCTCACAAATTTTTACTTTAATAAATCTGACAATTGTAAGATTTTGAAAAATCAATTTCAGATTATTCAGCAGTGCTTTTCCTCAAATTCGGATTTAATTCCGTAGGCCTGTCGGTTTTGTTTGGATGCCGTGTCAGATTTATGCTGAATGGTTAAGACCAGCCAGTGCAAGAAGAAAAGAGGTTGTTAGGAATGTGGGGGTGGGTTTTTGTTTTTCCTCCACAGTCTATTGTGTCTCTCAGTGGAGGAAGTAGTTGTCCTTGGCTGATTCATACACACTGCCAAGTGTAGGGAGTGACCGAGTTCCTTGGAATCTTTCTCTATTAAAGTTTAATTTTGCTCTTTTTATGTTTTATTTTTGAAGGATCCTTCATTTTTGGAGAAGAAGGAGAGATGCGAATACCTGAAAAACAAACTGTCCCACATCAAGCAAAGAATTCACCAATATGACAAGGTGATGGGCTGGAACGATGGATACGGCTGATGAGGACTACGCTGGATCCTAACCACAGAACCTGGTTTGATTCTTACCGGCTGTGATGGTCGTTCATTTCACGCCAAGACGTCAAGTTGATCTTATGAGTCCCAGTTGTGTGGATGGTATCACATATATAAGAAACAACTTTGACATGAGGAAAAAAATGCTTGCATGCTCTTGATATGTGCTCTTACTGAACCTTCACAACTGACTGATTTAGTTCATGTTATTGGCTACAGGTTCATGAATCGCTTGATGTTTAGAGAATTACAGATGGTAAATCTGCAGTATCAGTTCAATGCTGTTTATTGGCTCACTGGATTTATATGTCATATGCATATGCACTGTTTGTTATAGTTTATTTTACTGAATATATCTACAAAGTTGTATTGAAGCTGTATTTTGATATCTAAACAACCACTAAACTTTTTTAAAACATCTTATATGAATATGCCTTGTGATTTTTCCTTTTCGAATATCTGATTTATACACTTGAGTTTTCACGCAAATGCTGTAAAAAATATGTCAAACCCATTTCATGCTGATTTCTTTTAATAAAAAAAATCTAACTTAAGAAGTGTGCAATGATGTTGTGTTATTACAAAACGTTTTAAACATCTAACTACTGGCATGTCAGAACACGCCAGTATCTGATTTTGTGATCTAAAATATGTATGACTTCCTCACTTCTGCAGAACACAAAAGAGAATATTGAGGAATGTTGGGAACTGGCACCCGTTCATTCAATCTGCAATTGGGAAATGTGTGCCACTGCTGTTTTATGACCAACTTTCATCAATCAAATATCATCCTTTGCGTTCTGATAAGATTAAAAAATCATGCAGGTTTGAAACGACATGATGGGTTTTATTTTGGCATGTGCGTGAACATGTGGGCGGGGAACTTGAGTATAAAGGTGGGTTATTTGTCTTACCTGGCCATTGAATCACTGGTGCATAGAGAACAAAAGAGGTGAGATTAACACAATTATGAAATAAAAACATTGAGTAAATCTGTTTCGTGGTGCATTACTGAATACTGACTCAATGAAAGGATAACATGTGCTTTAAAACTCCTAAAATTTAACTCCTTTTGTCAATTTTGATTATGCAGTTTCCGCTGTGGTTTGTGAACCATTGTTTTAAAGTCTTGTGTAGTAAAGAAATGTTGATGTAAAGAATTTTTGTGTTGATGTTTGTGAAATGTGTCATTTCTTTGATGATTCTACATATTAGATAAGATTGTTAATTTACTTAATATTTTTTCATTCTGTTAAAGCATGTTTTTCAAACCGAATGGGAGTGAAGAAGGCGGGCAGGAATAGTGAGTAAAAATATTGTTCTATTTTTCATAATTGTCTCTTAAGCAGATGAATTACATGTGTCAGACTTCTCAGACTTTTATCATATACTTATGTCTTTGACCTTAAAGTGAACAATTGGTCAAAGATT
The DNA here is from genome assembly GCA_033220385.1 of Triplophysa yarkandensis. NCBI lineage: Eukaryota > Metazoa > Chordata > Actinopteri > Cypriniformes > Nemacheilidae > Triplophysa > Triplophysa yarkandensis. Next base: position 2,162,502 of record CM065663.1, on the reverse strand, counting down.
AACCATGAATCAGAATGGAACCATTGTTTTTTTTATGGATAGATTTATTACGATATGATAAATAAGTCTGGGTTTTGTAGTGGTACTGAATTTAACGCATATGCAAACATTCTGATTCATACATTTAATTTCAACAAATAGGAGTTTTCCAGTTCTCTGTGCATAAGATACAATAATAAAGGTTTTTTCATGCATTGTATGTCATATGAGAACAGATGTCTTGGTCATGTTTAGTGTTCTGTTTTATAGTCTTAGTGTCACTTGACCGTTAAACTAAGGAAAAGATCTTTTTACTGGCAAACAAGATAAAAACAGGTTTATCTAAAAAGTCCCAACAGGCAATTCTTTTCACCTATGCTGGAGACAAGATCAAATCTTGCTTGAAAATTGACATTTAAAACAGATGGTGACTTTTTATCCTATCGTAAACTAAAACTTTTAGTCTTTTTAAGTAAGATTAACCCTGTTTAGAACTTTTTTCTTTAACTCTGGTCATTCTTTCCTTCTCAGTGATGTTGACTTCTATAATTGGATGTCATCGGGGGGTATCCTGAAGATAACGTGTGTCCTGGCTGTGATCTTCTGCTTCAGAATCTTCAAGTGTAGCTCAAACTTTTGGCTGTGGAACAAATGGAACCATGTATGGAGCTGGCTGTGCAGATTCTTGAAGCTCTTCTGGTGGCTTTGGGGGTTCTTAAAGTTCTTGCGGTGGCTTTGGAGGAACCGGCTCTGGAATTGGAGGGCTTGGAAGCTTTGGTTTAGGATTCATCAGCTTACAGATTGATTCATTGGCAGTTTTTTTGTCTTACGACGAGCCTGTGTGCTCGAAACGTTATAAAGATTTTCGGTTGTAATTTTTTTATTGTTTTTTGGAGTTGCAGACTTTGTATTTTGATCCAGAGTTTTATTGCCATGGCCATCATCACCTTAATCGCTCTATTCATCATCTTTATCATGGTCATCTCTCTGTCATGACAGTCTGGTTGTAATGTGAATATGAGTGGGATGAGTCTATCATTAATGTCCTAAATTTCTGGCTTTGGTCATAAGTAAAAAAAAAATGATGATGATGATGATAACAATTGAACATTATAAAATAGAAACAAGACATCCTTATATCAAAGCTTCCGAGTTTTTGCACAGAGGGGGTGTATTGGCGTTTTACCTTGATGTTAAGAGTTGACTTATTTACTTCTCACCTGTTCTCTTTTAAATAAAAAACTAGTAAGGAGATGTTTTCCCTCACTTCCTTTTTTTGATTTCCTTTCTTCCTTTCCTTTTGTACGCTTTGGTAGCTCCTCTCTCAAGACAGAACTTACACCGAACCTGCACCGAACTAGTGATGTATCATTTGCGAATATGCCGACTCTAAGAGCCGAATCTCTGAAGTGGACGAGAAGACTTGACTCCTGTAGGGGAGGGCCTAATCTTCATCTGAAAATAGGGACAGGACATTTTTTGGATGGGACACCATGCATAGAAAGAGGGACAGCACCATACCATTGTGTGAAAGAGGGAAGGGGAAAACATGTTCCAATAATAGCGGTCAGTTTGTTTTCAGTAATTTGTTTATGCAGATATGTATTCAATTTTTTATAATTATATTATGCACACAACTTAATAATAGCAAGTGCTACAGAGTGCCAGAGAGAGGGTGAAGATCCGATTTTAAGTGTTACACTTGATAAACTTGAAAAAATAGTGTCTGTTCAAATACGTAAAGTACGTTTTTTCAAAAATTCTAGAAATTGTATTTTATTGTAAGAATTGTGTTTTTTAATGATAAATTAAAATATTTTTTCACGAAAAATCCTGCATAAAAATAAAATAGCAATAAAGCAATAATTTACAATCGCTAAATAAAGGACCATTTAAAGAATATAGAATAGTTGGAGGCCGTGACAGCTTCTAAGAGAGCCGAGCCAAAAGAGACGAATCTTTAAAAAGAGCCGGATTGCCCATAACTACACTGAACTCCACTGTTCCATCTATAAAGTTCTCTCTTCCTGTGTGCTTTACAATGTATAAAACAACCAACAAAATCATGACCTGTGTGAGCATCAGTGATGGTGGAGGAGACTTACGGTCGGAGCAGTCTATACAGTCAGATGTCAATGATGCAGAAAAGTAAGATTAACGTGTTGGGTCAGTGACTGTCGCACAAATTACAAAAATTGAAATTTTGCAATATTATGAGTAATTATTCATTGTTATAATAATGGATCATCCAGTGCTGCTCCCATAGGCTGGGCCTTATACTCCATCATCCACTCCTGCTCGTACTGATGTTATTTAATGTCTTGTTTTTTTCTCGTTTATGATCAGCTGTTTCTGCAACTCTGGGTCAGGCGCTCACTTACTTTTGTTCCATTTCTGAAGCCATAGTTATACTTTTCTGATGAACGATATATAGTCGAAAGCAGTGGTTCGCCTTCATTAACTCGCATATGAACTTAATTGACATCCTATTCCAAACACATAAAGTTCAATACGATGTCTGTCCATCCTATAACAGCTTCACCTCTTCTGGGAAGTCTGTTCACAAGGTTTAGGAGTGTGTTTATGGTCATTTTTGACCATTCTTCCAGAAGAACATGTGTGAGGTCACACTGATGTTGGATGTGAAGACCTGACTCTCAGTCTCCTCTCTGATTCATCTCAAAGGTGTTCTGTCGAGTTGAGCTCAGGATCAATCAAGTTAATCCACACCAGACTCTGTCATCCATGTCTCTATGGATCTTACTTTGTGCACTGATGTCATGTTATAAGAGGAAGGGGTCAGATCCAAACTGTTCCCACAAAATCGTGAGCATGGAATTGTCCAAAATGTCTTGAAGCATTCAGAGTGAGAGGGATTGAAACACTTGATTTTCATTGTTTGGATGGGTGATTGAATACTTTTGGTAATGTAGTGTTTAGTGTCGATGGTGGAACGATCTGCCTCTGGCTTCACGCTTGTCAGACTCGGTCTCTATCTTCAAAAAACACCTAAAAACTCATCTTTTCCGGCTACATCTAACTCACTAACTCACTTCTTTTCTAACTACTCACTCTATCAAAAAACAATTTTTTTTTATATATATACTTTTTGTAACTTCTCTCTCTGTGTAACTCGGTAGCATTGTTGTGTCACTTGTTCACCTATTGTTGTATCGGCTATTTACCGCTTCATCGTCTCCTCGACTATTGTAAGTCGCTTGGAATAAAAGCGTCTGCTAAATGACTAAATGTAAATGCAGTGTAACATCATGAGATACTTCTCCTTTAAGAAAGTCTTGGAGTGGGCGTGCCAGTGAATAAGTGGGCGTGTCAGTGAACACGTGGGCGGGGTTTAGTTGTTTTATTGTAAGGGCTGAGAAGTTACACGCAGTCGCATCTAGCACATCCCAACAGGTGAGACTGAAACTCATTACATATTTATTATTATAATTTTTTAAGAATAAACGTTTTATTCGGAATACAATTTAGTATGTATAACACATGCTGTAACACTTATAAAATGTTATTCAGTTAAACATAAAAATAAATGTTTAAAATTGTTTGTTCCGCATTTGTCTTTCTGTTTCGTCTTGTTTCGGTATTGCTGTCGTGTTAAACCCAATAATAATTTAAATAAGTTGGAATGTAACTCTGTAAATGAAACTTGTATAATAATAATAATAAATATTGATTTTTTTTTTTTAAGCATGTCTTTCAGACCCAATGGGAGTCCTCCACCCTATGACTTCGAACAGGGTGGGAATGAATAGTGAGTATCTCAAGTGTCTCTTAGTTTCTCAGCTTTGTCTCATGAGCTGTAGATGAGAGATCACAAGAACCAGGTGATGTCCATCAGCAAAGGAAGTCTATAAGGAGTCTCCATACATTTGTTATTTAACATTGACTCTTATAATTAAAATCAACAGGGATTGTCTTCTTGAAACATGTCTTATGATTTCCTTAGATTTGTATCAGTTTATAAAATCTGTCATTTTATCGGTCAAATCGGTCTAAATGTAAATGTAAATGTAAAATCGGTTGTTTTCATCTTTCCATCCCCAGTAATGCCGTACCCCAGCCGGCGTACTCCTTCTACCCTGATGATGAGTTCCAGCATTTCTATCGCTTGACGTCACCGCCGGGCATCATCAAAATCATGTGTGTCCTGTCTATCATCTGCTGCGTGGGCATCTTCGTGTGTGTCGCCTCGACTCTGGCCTGGGATACGGATGCTGGAGCCGCTGGGTTCGGCACCTACGGAGGTGGCATGGGAGGAATGGGTTATGGAGGGATGGGAGGTTATGGAGGGATGGGAGGTTATGGCTCGGGAACTGGAGGAGGCATCGGAAGTTACGGCATGCTTGGCTCGCACAATGACCCCAGACAGGGGAAAGGTTTTATGATTGCCATGGGCATCATCACCTTCATCGCTCTCCTCGCCATCTTCATCATGATCATCTCACACCAGAAGACGGCTCGGAGCAGAAAGTTCTTCTTGTCTCTCATCATCGTCAGCGCTATCCTTGCGTTCCTCATGTTGATCGCCACGATTGTTTATCTGGTCACCGTGTACCCCATGGCCCAGACGTCCGGCTCGATGATGTATAACCAGGTGTATGCCATGTGTTCCGCTTACCAGCAGCCTCAGATGACTGGAATGTTTGTCAACCAGTACCTTTATCATTATTGTGTCGTGGATCCTCAGGAGGTGCGTGGACGTTTCTTCCCACGGAGTTGGGTGGTAGTGGTATTAGGAATGAAAGTGCTCGTTTCTTGTTCGATAACTTTCGCTCTTTCCCTCTCAGGCCGTCGCTATTGTTTTGGGGTTCATCGTCACCGCTGCTCTCATCATCATCATGGTGTTTGCTATCAAAACCCGTCAGAGGATCAATTCTCACGGGAAAGACAACATCTTGTGGCGACGCGTAAAGGAGATCGAAGACCCCAACTCTCCTCAAAATGTGGAGGACTGGGTGAGCAGATTTGACCAATGATCCCAAATCTCAACCATCTGCATTAGATCTTCCTTCATGCTCGTTTCTCTTTAGGAGAATGAAGAACTAAGACCTGATGGTGTTCTTCCTTTTTTTTTTAAACGGGGATCATTTTCAATGATGTAACAATTGCTCAAGTGTGTATAAGACTTGTCCATTGTCCAGGGTCTCTCAAAGCTATAATTTGGTGTCTTGAACAGAAGATCGGTTTTCCAGCCGGTGGAATGAAGGTTCTGCACCTGTGTCTGTTAACAACGATCCGTTTCTTTCCACTTCCTGCGGTCAACAGAAAACACAAACATCTCATGTAGCGAGTGGTTTGAGAGCACAGGTGACATGTATAGGTTTCTGTCACAGGGTATTTGTCGTAGGTGGTTCAACCTGTTTCTGCCGGCTGGATGGGGGAGGGCTGATCTCTTGGTTTCAGGGTGTGGTTAGTTGTTTATCTCTATCTCTAGTTATCAGTGGTGTTTTGTTTTATGATGTTATAGTTGGAAAAGTGGTAGATTTAGTCATGCTTTATGAATCATAAAAGCCAATGAAACTCTGATTTTATACTTTTTTTTAATTTGGTCCAGAAGATTTAAATAGTTAACAATTACATTTAAAGTACATATAAATGCAATGGCATCAATGGGAGTTTTTAGGTTTCCGATTAAACATGTTTTCTATAGGTTTTTGGCCTTGTTTTTTGTTTAGTGCAGGATTGTTTGTTTGGGGGAAAACCGGTTTCACCAGGAACTGAATCTGTTGTTGGACAAATATGAAGCAAATATTTTCAGCCTCAAGAAATCAGGATGTCATTTTGCAGATATGACTGGAAATCATTAATTTGGGATCATTGAGAGACAGTTAAAGAAGTTAGGTATTTGTTTTTGTTCTTTCTAGCAAAGGCATGTTGGAACACATCTGTCTTCCCACCTTCACCCGAAGAACCCACCGCAAACCGCCTCTGTGCTGTTTACACTTCAATAATAGGATTCATTTACATTCAGATTTTAATACATGTTGGCATGTATACATTTGATTTTGTTTGACAATTTTTGCAGCATCATATTTTACATCTCCAGGTTTTAATGTGGGTCTTTCTTTTAGGTAAATGATGTCAATGAAGTCCCCGATCCAATGTTGACTGAATATCCAACGAAATTCGGCTCGAGAAATGATCTCGACGACAACAGCACAAATTACGATAAACCTCCTTACAGCGAAAGTCCTCCGTAAGTACGGGAATGTTTTTCCGAAGTCAGTCTTGAAGATGTTCATGTCAAACTGGTGGTGGTTTTTCATTTCTCGAGATCAAAACATTCGGTCATATTTAAAGGAACTGAAGGTACCCGACCGAAAGCGGTTTACTGGTAGTGCAGCATCAGATTAGGGAAGTTTTGGCATTCTTACTTTGTTTGCATTTCTGTGTCTGGAGGTTTTTTCTCTGACACATTCCCATCTGAGATTGACTGACTCTCGTTCCACTTAATGGAAGCATTCATGCATAACAGCTGCGACGATGACTTTGAGAAAAGAAATCAATACTTCTTAAGGATAAAACCGGTCTTATCCAAATAATCCAGCATTGTCATCATTACAGAACAGACAACATGTATGAATAAACATAAGCCAGGTGAAGAATGCTCATTATGTTCATGCCATTGTAATGGTGTTTCTGTTATTTAGGACAGTGGAGCACGCGCTCCCCGTTCGTAGTTCAAATCCTCTCAGCAGTGACTCGGACATGAACAGTTCTGCAGGTCAGCCCAAGAAACGCCGCGCTCTCCGTCCACGAACCGCTGACAGACTGAACCGCGATACCGACTACGCCTCCTCGGGAGATGAGCTGGATGATGATGACTTTTCCAGGTGGGTTATCTTCTGAATGTAATCATTAACATGTCATGTCATTGGTTTGAAGGATGGAAATCAAGCGATATCATTTACTCAATCTGTGGTTGAAAACCGGTATACAATCAGATATTTTGAGAATGGTCTTCATGTAAATGTGCCTGCCTGGTATCCCATTCTGAATGCTTTTTTCTTGTTTTACAGCGAGTTCCCTGCCATTGTAAATAATGAGGAGAGAGATGAATACAAGCATTTGTTTGACAAAGATCATCTGGAATACAAGAATCTTCAGGGGGAGCTGGACCAGATCAACAAACGTTTGGCTGAAGTGGACCGTGAACTTGATGACCTTCAGGAAGGCAGTCCACAATTCCTGGTATGAATCGGAGTGACCTACTAAATTTGTGTTTATTCCCAAAGCATTATTCTTATATGGAGGAAGTGATCTTTGAGTAAATGTGAACTGGACTTAGTAAATCGGTCGACTCTGTCATTTCAATCAGAAATGTAAGCAGTGCGAAACTCATTTCGATTGCTAACCCACGTCATTATCTCGTAACAGGACGCAATGGATGAATACAACATGCTGAAAGGCACAAAGAGGGTAAGAATGAGCTGACTGCTGTTTTCTCACAGAATTAGACAATATTGAAAGACGTTATCCTTAAAATGGGTCTCTTTGTGTTTCTAAAACTGATGAAAAAAATGTATGAACATTAAGTGTGAACGTCGATGTTTTCACAGAGTGGTGATTACCAGGTGAAGAGGAAGAGATGCAAATATCTGAAGGCCAAATTAAACCACATCAAAAAGATGGTGAGCGACTATGACCGGAGAGCTTGAACACTTTTGAGAATCCAGAGGAGAGATCATGTAAGACAAACAACAGGACAGTATTTTCCTGATGTGAACCGGTGTCTGTGCGGACTCACGGCTCAAAATTGTTGTGGTGGCACTGGGACGTTGTTCTCAGATTTTATACTCAAGGTACCAGCTTATATTAACATAAGTAATTTTTCTCGAAATAGGCCATGAGTGCTTTTAAATCCGGTTAACTGTTAACACCTCCCCTGTAACTTTTATTGTGTTTAGTTTGTGTTTTAAGTAGCTGTTATATATTTTTAAATGAGATTTAACAGAAACATTGTGTCAGTACAACAATTTCATCATTTATATGGAATCAAATGCTTCTCAGATGGAACTATAATGCCAACTCTGTTTGTTCGTCTTTTTGTGGCGGGTGTTTTTTTACTAAACATTCATGTTAGTTTTTATTAAACTGTGATTGGTAGCCAGTTAAAGGTTACTGGATTAAACCGTATGTTCTATAGTAGCGGTACTTCTGCCATTATAAGTGAAGTTAATACTGATGTAAATATAATTTAATGTTTTACATTTAATCCTTTTTATTGTTTTGGAAACTTTGAATAAAACCATTGAAAGCCATAATACGTGTATGACTTGATTTTAAATGAAACAAAAAACTGCATTAGTACTTTGTTTATCTTAACAAACTTTATTTAAATTTGAAACGGAACACTTGAGACAAAATATGGACATTTGGAGTTGGAGGGGTTATTTAACAAACAAGAGAAAATTCTTGTTAAAGATTTCATATTTTTTTATTGATCAAACTCCAAATTTTAACAAAACGGGGTGTGAAACACTGTCCGTAGGGTGTACAGGAACACATTCAATTCAGAACAAACTGTGTGTGTCGAGCCAAACTTTCAGCAGCGGGATGTTTTTGTCCATCCAGCGAATGTTCTCCTGGATCTTCTCCAGAGCCTGCTGAATACTGCGAAGACCTGATCCCTGTTCCTTTGTCAGCGATCTGAAGAAAAACTGAACCTACACAAACGTGAAAAAATCAATTATGTTTGAGTTAATGGACTTTATGCTGACACACATTACAGTTAGTTCCTTATGAAGCTTAACAAAAAAACGAAGATTTTAGTACCTCTTCAAGCATTCCTCTGGTAGAGTATTGTTCGGTTACTCCCACAACCATGCGAGATATCGCAGATGAACCAAGATCAAACCTGGAGAAAAGTTCAACATACCACAAATCTTAAAAGAAAAGCAAAATCAGATATTCAGAATTTATTCAAATTTATTCTGTACATACTTTTTCACCAGTTTCCCCCAGTTCCTCTTCAAAAACTCCCAGGCAAGTTTGTAACCTTTTGGGTTTTTACTAACACTGATAACCAGCGACGGAAGGTCTTGGGTTTTTAGTATCTGTCCGTCCATAGTCTTTTCAAGAAGCCTAGGGAACAGAACAGGATTACATTAAAGATTGATGTGAACATACAAGATCTTTATGAATCCAGTCTCACCATTCTAGTTTGTGGGCTAGAGGACTGTAGGACAGAGCCGCTTTGATCAGCCCCTTCTCTGAAGGAGAGACTGACTTCACATATTTCTCCAAAAGGAAGTCCCATCCTTCATGTGTGCGTGCTCCTTCAGTGAACACCGCCAAAATAACATCTGCCGGCAGCCTGGATAAAACACAAATCTGAGTGCCATCAATGGTGTATCCGAAAATTCAATGAGCATTTCGAAATCTTACCACATTTTGCCATCGGATTCTCTCCACTTCTGAAAGAGATCTGTGGCGGTGCTGACGCATGGCGGATAACGGCGTATGCAGGCAAACAACAGCAGATAGTTTCTGAGCACACGCTCGGATACAGAACCCTCATCAGACCAGCTCTGACCGTCAATCAATCTCTTGAATAACTTCACTAAGTGACCCTGTTAAACACACACGCAGTACTGTGTAGGACCGAATGTGTTCAATAAACATTACAGAAATGTATCATGCGCGAAACCTTCATCTGTTTCTCGAGTTCCTCCATATTTCTCTTCTCCATGAGTTTGTAAAGAGGCACGAGCTCGCTGAAGCCCTGCGTTACGGGCACAATCTCCGACTCTTTGCTGAGATACACGCTGAGATTCAAAGCTTTGTCCAGAGGAACCTTATCGATGCTGAAATATATAAATCAGACAAGCTTTTCATCTCAACTGAGTGTGCAATATAGACAAAAGATAAAGAGTAGGATTACATTTTAGATGATCTAATATCAAATTAACCTAGGCCTTCAGGCAAAATAAAATGTGCATTAGATGTTGTTTTATAAGCAACACATGCTCTGGTCAATAGCATCGAATTCTCTCACCTGACCAGTTGAAAGATGTCATGAATGAGACTGGCTCTATCATTGCTGCTGAAAACAGTGTGGTCCAGCAGAAGCTGTTTGATCAATGCCTCCCAGTCGCCCGACTCATAATGTACAATATAAAATCCCCGAAGTTCCACATTAAATTTAACCCATTCAACCTCTTCCGGCAGGTATAAAACATCTGAGGACACAACATGAGAAGTTATGTATCATAAGAGAAATCACACAGGCTGGTTTATTTTTGGCAGTCATGGCACAAACCTTTTTCACTTTTCAGCAGGTACCGCTGGACTGTCGGACTGTGGCTGGTGATGTATGTCAAAGGAACCTGCCACAGGACTCGTCCCCTACAGACAAAATGTATTGCCTCGGATCAATTCTCGTACCGGAGGAAAGCGATTCTATAAAATATGAAACAATGCTCACTGTGAACTCGTCAGGGACTTTTTCCCTTTAAGGAAGCGCTCTTGTTTGAGCGTGACCTCTCGACCTTTGACTCCCACAGTAATCAAAGGAAAGCCCTCCTGCAGCGTCCAGGTGTCCATAATCGCTTGTACATTGACATCGTCCTCCATAAACCATTTCTGGTGGGTCAATGAGATTTGCAAGTATTTAGATTGGGAAAAACTGGATAATATGATTACTACGGATTGATGATTTCAAATTAAACTTACAGACGCTGGAGTCTCGGTCCTGCTTTTGTAACAGAATCCGTTGAGTTTCAGTCTTCCTGATTCTAATTCAGGAGTGCAAATCTGGCGGAAGTAAATCACTTTTGACCTCAAAAACCAAAAGCTGGATAATTGAAGAAGCACAATTATAATATAGGTGTTACTCACATTAGTAAGACTTTCCCAAAGATGAGAGTTGACGGTGTTCTGGTAGCTGTGTTTCTTGAGGTAGAGTATAATGCCATACTTGAACGCCTCTGGGCTCAAGAAATCCCTTAGCATGTTTAAAATACACGCCCCCTTAAATGACCATTATACAATTAAAAATACAGAACGATGACATTGATAGTGATAATACTTCAGGAGGGAGGCAGTTATGGATTAAAAGTGTATGTACCTTCTGATAGGAGACGTCATCAAACATCTCACCGATTTCAGCAGGATTCTCCACCGGGGTTGAGATGGGGTGGGAGGAGCTTAAAGAGTCGACGGACATGGCACTAAAACACTTCTCCAGGAAATAATCGCCCTTCAATACACCAACATGAGCTCAGTTAAACCGCAACATCATCCCGACTGACCATAAATTAGTTTTGCCTTACCACTTGCAGCTCAGGATGTGTGATGTTGACCGACACAAACTCCATGAACTTGGCAAAACCTTCATTTAACCACAGATCATTCCACCACTGCATAGTGACCAGATTTCCAAACCACTGTTGAAAAAGGATGTATTACAATTGATTATTCATATGATCTTGTGGGTTTATTTTTATGATGTTGGGAAGCTGAATGAGAAATGAAGATCTGAACCTGGTGGGCGAGTTCATGGGCGATAACTTTAGTGATGCCCTGTTTGTCAGAGGATGAGGATTTCTTGGGGTCAAAGAGCAGCCCAGATTCCCTGTATGTCGACAGGCCCCAATTTTCCATCGCACCAGACTGAAAGTCAGGGATTGCTGCAAGATCTGCAAGACAAAGACTTCATTCAGACAAAAACATATTTCATTTATATGCAAGTAAACCATCAGGGAAGAAAACTGTACCATGTTTGGGGAGCGGGTAGGGGATGTCAAAATAATCATCATAAAAGTCCAGCAGTGTGACAGCGGTGTCGAGAGCATAATCCGCTTGATTGATCTTCTCAGGAACAGTATACACTGATATCTACGTGAGGATTCAGGTTATCATTGACTAAAGAAATACCTGTGTTATTAAACTCAAGATGAATGTTTTTTGAAAGTTTATCCACTTGCCTCGACTCCATTCTGGCTTTTTTTACTGATGGACTGAAAGTCACAGATGATGAAGGCCACCAGATAAGTGCTCATCTTCACAGTTGTGTCAAATTGATCCTCTAGTAGTCCATTGCTTAGTTCTACTGTTCTCAACTGAGATAGAACTTAAATTAGGAAAAGTAATTCAGAATAAAATCCCTATAAAAGACATGTCCGTAGACAACATTTTTATGATCAATTATGTGAGTTATTCTATTCAAATTAATGTTACGGCCCCATTGCAACTGACACAGTTTTAAAACAGTCAATGCTGTAGAAACATTTTGGTTTTGGTTGGTAAAAAAGAATTTGTTCTATGATTCAATATATTTTCTATTACATTTTTTTTATTTTCTATGAAAATATATTGAAACTACAGGCTGTGTATCATAGGATACAAGATGCAATACTAAATCTTTTTTATTCAATAAAGAGCTTTTCTTTTCTATATTATACGCCCTTAAAAGCTATTTTATAATATATTTTATTCTACTATTCTATTTTATATTATATAAAAGGCTGTTCTATTCTATTCTATTTTATACAATTATATTTAACAGTCTACTTTTTAGGCCTATTTCTATATTCTACTCTACAAAAAGCCCTTCTAGTCTCCGGTACTCAACATTTAAGTGGACCAATGTCCTTAAAGTTGTCCAGTGACAAGAATGGATGTAGTTCAATGTTCATTTATAACTTTGGAAAGGGTTTCATCCACTACAACAGTTGACAAGTGTATATTCTACTCTATAGAAGCTATTTTATGCTTTATTCCATTCCATTAAAGTGCCATTAAAACCTCATAAATATAGTTTGATCAGTTTGCTGTACAAAAGCTGTGGCGAGTGATTCATACCTTGGGCATGTTGGATATGGAAATGTGTCTTGACTCTCTGCGGATGCGGATGGTGAAGTTGGCTTTGAATTCAGGTTCATCAAAACAAGGGAAGGCAGCTCGGGCATGAGTCGCTTCAAACTGGGTGGATGCCAACATCCTGCAAAACAAAATGAACAGTGCATTGAATGACAATATCTGACGGATGGCATGTAAGATTCAAAGTCTTACCTAACCTCTCCAGTCCTTGTGGTGTACGTGCTTTTATAAAACCCATGAAAGCTGTCAGACAGGTCGGCTGAGAACTCCAGACGGATGACATGACTTCCTCTCGTGAATATGTGCTGGTCAGAAAAGAGCGCTATCTGATCATGGTCTTCAAACTCGCTGACCTGGAGATCCACGGGACGTCCGGAGTCCAGGAGTAACGCTCTGGAGATGCGAAGACTCTTGCTGTGGAGAATGAGAGCTCGGGTGTCCAGCAGAACCTCCAGGAGGATCTCAACAGCACCGCTGAAGGTCAGGGATGTCAGGTTGGGATGGATCAGGAGATCATAATGTTGGGGTTTTACACCATCCGGCAACCTCATCTTATTCCAGGGAAAAGGTGACACATGTGTGTCCATGTTAGCAGGTGTTTTCCCATGATTCCCAACCACAAGACCAGAAAACAAGATGTTAGATGTTAGGCAGGTTAAATACAGACACTTGAGGATCATGTTTACTGTGGCAGCTGGTCTGGGATCAGTCTGTGCTCAAGCATCTGTAGATGTCCACCAAGAAATAAAAAGATAGGTAATGTCATGTAACTTTACTCTTCATTTGAGATCAGCACACACAACAAAACTGTACAACCAACCTGTGTTGAGTTGTAAAATGAAAGTGAAAGAGTGCAGCTGTCACTCAACATTTCTCGTCTCCTGATTGGTCAAATGTGACGTGGGAGGTCCAGCAGATTGACGAATGAGAAAGCTTGGCTTATAAATATTAATGAGCGTCCTACAAAGGCATCAATTACATAATATAAAATGGATAAAAACTTTTAGTATGCGTACTTATTTCTAACCTGTGTATTTTTGTACATTGGATATTTTATCATTATAATAGTGTTCTACATGCTCGCATTCTACATTGATTCAATTGCATCGGGAAATAAATAAATGTTTTTAAAATTAAATAAAATTGAATTACCGGCCTACATTTATATTTATAAAATAAATAAAATAAAATAAATTAAAATAAAATGCTTAATTAGCAGACAGACACAACTTTATTCATTGACAACGAGCAGTATTTTATTTCTATTGAGACTGCATTTATAATGGGACGACAAAATCATTTTTCCCTTTTTTAATACATCCTGGAAGACAACTGAAACTTTTACAAATCTTAAGACGCAGACCAAACGAAGAGTCCCTGAGGAAAATACAGTTACATTTAATAGTTTTACCATTAAAATCTTACTGTTTGACAGCGCACTAAATAAATGTCTTGTAGGCCGAGCATTAAACGACTAATTTAAACAGTATCTTATAAACGTGAAATGCAAAACGAGAATCTTTTAGTCTAGACTCTAGACGAAACTATACAACATATTAAGGAAGTGGATCCTATTACAAAATAAAATTCTGCTAAATCAATAGAGGGTGGCTTTAATAATGGATATAAGTGTGTGCATTTAGACAGCATTTATTATTATTATTATTTATAAGATTGTCCGTTTTGTTGAGGATTACATTTCCATAGCTGCCATATTAACAACATAAACAAACATAATTCAATTCAAGTAAAGAAATAAAGCCACTTTGAATAAAAGCCCACATGTTGTGTCAACGCATTTGCATCTTAAACACACAAAGCTCTATGCTCTATGCGTTCAAAGATATCATGATGAAATTTTAAGACTTAATTTGCATATCGATGGCAGGAAAACAAAACAATAAAACCTGATTTTGTTTTCAAGACAATGTGCAAGAAAACACACAAGTTTTTTTTCACAGATCTTCTCATTGGTCCAGACAGCGATGGACAGTATTAAAGGAAGTTCTCCAGCTTCTACATCTTCTTGTCTTTCACCTCCCGTGTAAGAGCTGCTGTCTAAACAGTTCAAACATAATGGATTTGAGAAAGAAGACAAACATAACATCTGTAATGCTGTAAAACAACCAAGAACTTCACCTGTTCAACCATTGCTTGCATCTTCTCAATGACAGACATCATCTGACTGGTGTTTTCTCTTAAACTCTTCTCATAGGTTTTGTTAAGCATCTCGGCTTCCTGCAGGTTCCTCTTCAGTTCTTCGTGTTGGCTCTTATCTTGTTCACTGGAGGAGTGGCTCGCCTCTGCTGCTTCTGAATCCCATTCACAATAACAAAATTTAGATCTGATATTACACTCGTGGGATTTGTATTTCCTATTCACAGGCCTTATCTATATTTGTCTCATAGCATTAGTGTAAAAGTGCACAATAGGATGGGTTTTACCCAGTCTGGATTGTAGTGTGATGATCTGTTTCTCCAGCTCATGTTGGGATGTTTTGCTGTTCTCTAAGGACCGCAACAGATTGGGTATGTTGATGACGTTCCCATTGTAGTTCACTACGTCTGTGTTATGACTGGTAGAGGAGTGATGTCCGGAAACTTTCTCTCTGCAGGGCTGTATAGGCAACAGCGCTTTATTCCCTGAGAAAAAAGAGACAGTAGTGTTTAATATGGTTGACATGAGAAGGCTTGTCTAAATGTCCTTCCATCACACACACACCTTCAGTACTGATGCTGTCATCTGCGTGATCTGTGTCTGTCCAGCATCTGCAGAGGTTTCTGTACACACAAACCCCATTGACGGTTGTCTTCCTGACCAGATCCAATGCCTGATGACACAAGAGGAAGCGACACAAGTTGTGTGAGTTTAAGAAACGGATCAACCATCATTTATTTATTCTCCATTTTATATTCAGTATTCTTTAGAACTAGATTATGGACTATCAGCTCATTCTTTAGGAATATGTTTCTTAATAAAAGTAAACTTTTAATTTTAATTTGATTAAAATGATAAATTGTCAATTGTTTTGAATTTTAAAAAACTAAACAATGAATACTTATATAGTGTTTTACCCCCTTCCGTGTTTTACTTTTTATGTTTTATTGTAATTAATTCATGTTTTTCTTTTTACAAATTGCTGCAAAAATAAAAAAAACACAAGAACGTTCTTTTAAACCCAACTATTATTTTTTAATTTAAGAATCTTAAGAAATCAACCTGAGCGGGACTGATATATAGGCCGAGAGAGAGCAGGATGTTGAGGAGGTCTTGCTCTCTGACACTTCCTGTCAGCTGTCGATCAAAGAACGTCCAAGACAAAAGAACTTTACGTGGAAGTTCCGCAGTCCATCCCGGAGGACAATCCTGTAATGACACAGAGAGAGAGTTTAAACAAGACACATTACACATGACTTACATATAGATACGACATGATCAGATTCTCACGTTCTCTTTAGACGTCTGATTGTCTGATGCAGGGCTGCTCTGAGTGTCTCCTCCAGTTTTACTCTCTTTTAGATGACCTAATGGTTTCTCAACGAGCTCAGTCTCATCTTTCAGTGAAATCCCATCTGTGTCTCTCTGTTCATCTGCATCTTTAACTTTTCTCCTTTTTGAGTCTGATGCTTTCTTTATCACATTCGGCATGTCTGCTTTTTCTGTCTTGTCCTCCTGCAGAGACACACTGCAGTGTTCATTAAACTGATCACATGAGGGGAAACAATATTCTTCCTGAATTAAAGGAGTGTGATGAACCGATGACTGCAGTGTACCACAGATTTGCTGTTGTCGTCTTTGTTGCTGGAGGGAGAGATGCTAGGACCTAGCGGCAAACTGCAGAGATACTGATACAGCTGAAGTCCAAAATCTCTCTGAAGCATCTCGCTGAACATCTCCGCCATTAGACTCACCTGTTATGAAATTGACATTTTACACAACATGACTTTAATTGTATAACTTAATGTATTCTTATTGCACTGACCTCACAGCTGTCTCTTGTCTGAGAGCTCTGCGATTCCAACAGTGATGAAAGACACATGACAGACAGATTTACACCAGCAGCTGGATTAAATACTAAAGACGGAAGCTCAGGCAGTTTTGATTCAACATCCTGGATGACACAAAAATGATCTTTAATGTGATATTCCCTCCGATTCTCTCTCATGTCTGAATGGTTCTGTACGTACCTGCTGTTCTTGCTGTAACTGTGTCCACTCTTTCTCTGTTGGCATTAGACTCCACAAATCTGGCAAATAAAACACGACCGTCTCTGCTTTCCCTTCAGACAGATAACGTAGCTCAGCCATCCGGTGCCTTTAAAGATAATGAAAGAGAAGTTCATGCCCAATGTTATTAAGAAATAGGAAAGCAATGTATTTGGAAAGTTATTAACAACATCAGACCACTGTGTGCTGGATGACAGGTCCAGGGCGGTCTGGTCCTTTACACATCGGACGGCAGTGTTGATCAGAGTCTCAGGGTCCTTCACAGGCTCCGCTCCATCTTTACTGGATGACCAGGAACCTCCCGGCAGCTGCAACTCCCCACCGCTGTCAATCAACATGAACTAAAGCACAGAGAGAAAGCATTTGCATTTTTATTTCTATATGAAAGAGAAACAGAAACATTAATAAAAATAATTGGATTTATTAGCACTGTCATACAAGTAGAAAATAAAATCACTTGTAAATTAAAACATACACAGATATTTGAAATTAAAATAAAAATCAATCTAAATTAAAAACGTACGAATCTTAACGTAAACATTTATTCAACATTAGTTTCTGTATTTACAAAACATTTTGTTCATGTACAAAATATATTAAAAACATTTTCAATTGAAGGTGACAACTAATATGATTACTGTTCATAGTGATACATTTCTAGCATATTCTAACAATAATTTTGTATTAGGATTCCTTTAAGATAGCACCCATTCACTTCTATTAAGTATAGAAAGTAATTGTAAAACATTCTATAAATCACCTTTTTTGTGCTCTGCAAAAGAACAGAAACACAGGAGAGAGAGAGTAAATAATGAAAAATTTTTGGGTGAACTATCCCCTTCAGTGAGCTCAGAGGTCTGTATGTTCTTACCTTAAGCAGCGTTGTCGGATGCACGGAATCCTTCTGTGTCTGACCGTCCTTTGAGAGATTACAACACAGTGAATAAAAGTCCTCAAGAGATGGTGTGGAAAGCAGCAGAACCTGAAAGGGGACAGAATCACATCAATACAAACTTAAGAGCATCTGTCAGTCAAGAAAAGGATGAGATGCTTCCATGGCTCGTACCCTCACGGTGAATGCGGAATCAGAGGTCTCGCTGGTAACTGCTGGTGTCTCGGGCTGGTGTGACCCTATGTGAAACAGACTCGGACCTCTAAGACACATAGGATGGTTAAGAGGGAAACTCTCTGTCCAGGACTGCTGCAGGTGGAAGAGGTCTGAAGGTATCTGCAGGTGTGGGTACCTCCGCTGCAACTCCAGAGCGTCACAGGATTGGCTGAAAAAATCAAGAGATACAGTTTAGAAAAACTGGAACTCTGATATTAAAATGTGTGATGCCTTGGTCACAGGTTATATGAGTCATGTAGGCTCAATAAATAAATAAACTTGGTGATGTATTTCATTATAACTAGATCTTTGTAGTACTGACGTGTCCCTAGAGAAGCATGAGAAGAGAGGGCTGCTGTGTGTGTTTATAGAAGCGCTCTTTCTTGGCACTTCGTCCTCTGTGACCGGTCTCCATCTTTTCCTCTTCTGCTGTAGGGGGTCTCCTCCCCACGAACCTCCGCTGCTGTCCTCCCTGTCACAACATACGACATGACAAGGGCACATTAAGGTCTCCAAAACACCATGTTTGAACAGTTTTAAAGAAGTCACAAAAATCCTTTTTGAAGAACAATGATTTTTGCATATAGCTCACAGAGTGTGCTAATATCGATATGTTTAAAAAAGCAGTCCAACTCACCAGCGTCCACCTCTCCGTCCCCCCATGACTTCAGAATGCCTCTTTCTTCCCCCGCCCCAAGCTTCAAAAGGCCCGTTCCACGGCATCTGCTGATGATGGGACATCTGGATCATACCACCTGCCACGTGACACATCAGAGTGAGTACACCGTCATACAGAAGAACTCAGGCAGCATACTGGATCAGTCCATCACATACCAGGATTTGGCTGCATGCTGGGGATCAGTGGTGGGATTTTAGGAGATTTAAGCAGCGGTTGTGGTTTATTTCCTAAAATTCCCGGCTTCAGATTTGCCGACATGGACGGCAACAGCGGAGGAGGAGATTTAAAAGGCTGGACACACAGAACCAAGAGTGAATAACTGTTGCGTAGCTTCTTCTTTGGGATATCCTCTAAAATATATATATACCTGTCCGTTGAGTGTCTGAACCCTCTGAGCGGTCCAGCTGATGGATTTCAAAGGGTCCTGAACTGCCTTGACGAGGACTTTTTCTCCCACGACCGGGACGCGACCCACCACAACGCTGCGGCACAACCAAACACATCAGCAATGATCACATCTCACATTATTCCGCAATGTGCCGGAATGTCACAAACCTGACGGGGAAATGAACCTCCTGATCCACAATCCCATGATGCTCCAGCATCTGAGTGACCACACCGGTGAACACCCGCTGTCTCATCTGAACACAGCATCATTGACACATTAACATAAGAGCAAATGTATCTGAGATTATTAATCTCATCTTATCCTGTATACCTGAGGCTCCATAGCAGATTGCTCCACAAACTGTTTTCTGAACACAATACAAAACAAATGAGAACAAATAGAAATAAGACACAAGAACTATTGTGATGCAGTGCAGATGCTGTGTGATGTTGTGATTGGTGTATTTTCAACAATAGCAGGTTTCATTTATCCTTATGTGTGTGTGTGTGTGTGTGTGTGTGTGTGTGTGTGTGTGTGTGTGTGTGTGTGTGTGTGTGTCTGTGCGTGTGTGTGTGTGTGTGTGTGTGTCTGTCTATGTGTGTGTGTGTGTGTGTGTGTGTGTGTGTGTGTGTGTGTGCGTGTGTGTCTGTCTATGTGTGTGTGTGTGTGTGTGTGTGTGTCTGTGCGTGTCTGTCTGTCTGTGTGTGTGTGTGTGTGTGTGTGTGTGTGTGTGTGTGTGTGTGTCTATGTGTGTGTGTGTCTATGTGTGTGTGTGTGTGTGTGTGTGTGTGTGTGTGTGTGTGTGTGTGTGTGTGTGTGTGTGTGTGTGTGTGTGTGTGTGTTCTTAAAAGCAAGCCATTTGTCCTCATTAACAGATTATGATTCATGTTTTATAAGATATATTAAAATGATACATTGTGACATTCACAGACTTACTTGTATTTCGCAACCGCTGTGTTTTCTTCCACGTTGATGCTTTTGTTTGTACGGTGTCCGCTCATCAAAGCGCGCCGGCGCAACAGTGACTCCAGCGGACAGTTGGCGCAACTACATCTCGAGCTTTTAAAACCACGTCAGACCGCATTTGATTGTAATAAAAAGCGACTGACGGGATTAAATGCGATAAATGAGATTAAATGCGCACAGTTGTATTATAATGTTTGTTTGGAGTCACGTTTAAATGGATCTGGATTCGCCCCTGCAGTTTTCCTCCAGTGCTGATGGCGGCGCTGCGGGGTGGCGCTCGTTCACTCACTGCACTGACTGCCAGTGCCGAACACACGTGTGAACATGGACGAACACATGCTGGAATTTCACGAGATGGGTTTGGATGATCGATTGTTAAAGGTACAATAAATAGTTATGGGAACTGTTTTTATTATGATTGTGAGGTTAAAGGTTGTCAGATGTCTATTTGAGGTGTTGTTTTAGTTCTTCTGTAGCATCTTTGCTGTGAAGAAACTGTTCAGCTTCTCAATGTGCAAACATTTAAGTATTTATTTCACACTTCAAGTTATTTCTGCACAAAAATATTTAGTGAATTACACATTGTTTTACTTCATTGCGAATATGACCCACTCTATATATTAAAGCATGTATATATATCAATATAAGTGTATAAAACAACATAACAACACAATATCAACAGTGTTTTAGTGAGTACTCACTATAGGAAATACAGGGAAAATAGCTCGATATATGTGTGAACAATGCCACTGTTATTGATATCTATCATTTAGAGAAATTTATTTTATATATTTGGTGGTCACACATCAACTGTAACTTGTGTAATGATGTAATCTTGACTGAAGTATCTACACAATTATATTCAACAGTGAAAGTGACCAACAGCAAAGTATAGTGACCAATAGTTTGTGCTCTGCAATTAACCCATCCAAAGTACACACACACACACACACACACACACACACACAGACAGCAGTGAACACAGACACACACAGACAGCAGTGAACACAGACACGCACAGACACAGACAGCAGTGAACACAGACACGCACAGACAGCAGTGAACACAGACACGCACAGACACAGACAGCAGTGAACACACTCACAGTAGCGTACACACACACCAACCTTGAGCGCACAACCGAAACAATGAACACAGGCACAGCAACTCACACACACCAACCATAAACACACACACTAACCAGTGAAAACACATACCCAGTGGTGAACACATACACACACACACGTGAATACACAAACCCACCCGTGAACACACACACCAACCATGAGCACACACAGCAGTTAACACACACCAACCTTGCACACACACAAGAGCGGTGGGCAGGCATCTATGCTCTGGTTCCCGGGGAGCAGTGTAGGCTTGGGTGCCTTGCTCAAGGGTAGCATAGTCATGATATTGTCAGTCCGGGACTTGAACCCAAAACCCTTGGGTAATGAGTCAAACTCTCTTACCACAGGGTCATAACTTATATCTAAAACCCCGTGCATATTACTGATGTGTGATTCAGTTGCCAGATCTGTATTCATGCTTTACTGCTTTACCTGTCTGGGTGTTAATATTAGGCGGTGGCAGATTTGGGCTGGGCTCACCCCACTCTCATTCAGGAGAAGGCTATTCCACTGGCGCTCGAGGGGAAAGACCTGTTGGCCCGAGCTCGGACCGGTTCGGGGAAAACTGCAGCCTATGCCATACCACTTATCCAACGGGTCCTCATGTCCAAACAGGTAACACATGGCTTTAATCATTTAAAATTACTCAAGGCTTTGGGAAATGTGTCTTGCTTAAAGTTTCTTTGCTATGACAGACAGTTCGTGACCAGGCGGTTAGAGCACTAGTCCTTGTACCGACCAAAGAACTTGGCCAGCAGGTCCAGACCATGATCCGACAGCTGGCAGCATACTGTAGCAGAGATGTCCGGGTGGCAGACATATCGGGCAAAGCGGATCTGTCAGCACAGAAGTGAGTACAGCATCTCTGATCTGTGAATGCTTTGAAGCTGGTCAGATTGATAAACCAGTGAATCCTCCATAGGCCGATTTTAATGGAGAAACCAGACATTGTTGTGGGCACGCCATCCCGTGTTCAGGCTCACCTCAGCGCTCAGAATCTGATGCTCTCATCAATAGAAGTTCTGGTCATTGATGAAGCCGATCTGATCTTTTCCTTTGGATTCGAATTCGACCTGAAGAACCTGCTGTGGTACTGCTTGTGATATGAAGTCATTCAATTATAATATATAAAAGAAAACTAAAAAAAGTCTAGTCAATGTTTAAAAGGTTAACTTCTTTATTTCTCTCTCCAGTCATCTCCCCAACATATATCAGGCCTTCCTCATGTCTGCCACACTGAACAACGACGTTCAGGCTCTGAAAGATCTTGTCCTCCATAATCCTGTGAGTGAAGAACCAAATGAAACAATCAGGGTTAGTGTGTTTTTGGTGGATCTGAATCTAATGTTCGTCATGTTCTGTAGGTAACGTTGAAGCTCCAGGGTTCTCAGCTTCCAGACTCTTCAAAGCTCCAGCAGTACACTGTGAAGTGTGAGGAGGAGGACAAATTTCTGCTCATCTACACGCTCCTGAAGCTCGGCCTGGTCCAAGGGAAGACACTCATATTCGTCAACACCGTGGACCGATGTTACAGACTCAAACTGTTTCTGGAGCAGTTTAGCATTCCTGCTTGTGTCCTGAACTCAGAACTGCCAATTCACTCCAGGTGTGAAAGAAGAGTCACATTTCTTAAATTTGCACTAAAGATGAGAAACTGAAAAACGAAACTATTCTATTGAATTTATTGAATTTTCCTGATTTGAATAATAGATGATGTTTGAATTATTTTTCAGGTGTCACATCATCTCTCAATTTAATCAAGGATTTTATGATTACATCATTGCCACCGACGAACATGGACTTGAGAATCCAGATCCAAGTTCTCAGAATTCCCAAGAGAAAGGAAAGAAGAAGAAGAAAGGCAAGAAAAGTGAAAAGTACGGTTGCCTAGCGACATCCATAAAGAATATTTACAATTCTAACTATACATGAAATGAAATTGTAATGAATAATGTTGTAGTGTGTTTAAAACATTACTTTTCACCCCAGAGGCAAAGACAAGGAATATGGTGTATCCAGAGGTATTGACTTCCACAACGTCTTCAATGTCATTAACTTTGATTTCCCAGTCACTGTCGAGTCATACATCCACCGTGTTGGCAGGTAGGCTCAAAGATAATGTGTGATCAGTATTTTTATAAAACAGAAAAGGATTGCACGTCCAGCCTTAATCTTTTGCATCTTTCTACAGAACGGCTCGTGCGGACAAACCTGGCACTGCTCTGTCCCTCATATCGCACACAGAACTCAATCTGCTTGAAGAAGTGGAAAGTGCTCTTATTGGGGGTAAACATGTTAATTAGTCTGCTATCTTTCTTTTAGATCGGAGTTATATAAAAAAGGAAAGTATTTAAATGAAAACTGGTTCTTCTGTATTTACAGAAACTTCAGATAGCGTACTGAAACCATACAGCTTCAAAATGCAGGAGATCGAGGCGTTCAGATACAGATGTCGGGTATGATTGTCAGCAGACAGTGTTTTGAGCTTGCATTATTCCTTCATTTTGTAGTTTATGTGATATAGTCTCTCATGTGATTAAATATGTGCAGGATGCCATGAGATCAGTAACAAAACAGGCGGTTAAAGAGGCCCGACTAAAGGAGATCAAACAAGAGCTGTTGAATTCAGAAAAGCTGAAGGTTAGATTGTTTTTATTTATTCATATTAAACCTCAACTGTGTTGTTCCACAGTTTGTAGTTATGTACTGATTTGATCCATCGCAGACATACTTCGATGACAATCCCAGAGATCTCCAGCTGTTACGACACGATAAAGATCTTCATCCCGCCGTTATCAAACCTCACCTGAAAAATGTGCCGGATTACCTGAGTAAGACGTTTCTTTGATTTAAACAAACAGTTTGTGGCTATAGGGGGATTCCAAGGCCCACGAATGTAAATAAACGATTGGCATTAAAAGAGTGTAAGATTAGCCATAATTGGTTTTTGAACACGAATTTTGTGTCCCTTTCAGTTCCGACCACATTGAAGAATCTCGTCAATCCTCTGAACAGAAGAAAGCGAAAGTTTAAAGCAAAAGGAGGGAATGTGATGAGAAGCAACTTGAAGGTGAGAAAACATAGTGTTTGTCTGCAATAAAGCAGAGACTGGAAAGAAAAAACTGCAGAGATGAATGTGATGTTAAATAAATGCTATGCTCTTTGTGTTGTCTTTTACAGACGAATTTCAAAACCAAAAATCCACTAAAGAGTTTCCGATACACGAAGAAGAAACAAACAAAGAAGGGCAATAAATCCTAACAGGGGAAGATTCTTTAGTCCGAAAGCTGACTACAGACTGTGCAACACATCAGGACTGATGCCTTGTGTATAACTAACCATTCAAACATATTGTGTACATTGAAATTGAAACAGTACATTGAAACAGCCGGGATTCAAGAGCAAGGGAGATGCTGAGAATCATGTCTGAATCAAACACACAAGTAAAATATCTATGTTCACTGTATCTTTCATCTTTACTAAATGTCTACTCTATTCAATGGTTTGTTTGGTTATCATAAACCTTTGTTATCAGAACAATTCTCACTTTTATTATAAATTGTACATATTTGTCAAACATGTTAAACTTAAAAATGTTTAATAGTTAAATGCTTTATTGGCCTTGAGTTATTTGAAACTGAATACAGCTTTAACAGTTGTCGTTAATAGACATATAGTAGATCAAACCTTGTTTAATGTGTCATGTGTTTTAATACATTTAAGACATTTAGAAGATGCTTTTACTTAGAAAGAATCCACGAACCAAAGATCACAATAACAAAAGACTTATTACAGTTCAGATTATCTGTCAAAAGCTGTTAAGTCCTATTTCATTCACGGCAAATATTTATTAGCTAACAGTACATATAATGAAAATGTGCATTAAAGTTTGTTTGATTTAAACTTGATTGGCAATGATTAGGGAAAGGCACCTCATATATATATATATATATATAAAACTGTTAGTAATTCTTCACTTGTACATTACGTAGGGCAGAAAGAAGCTGCATAAAGTTATCACACGTTTACTCATTATCAATATAACACTGTGCTCAACAATTATTCAGGAATCCCGTTAGATGTGATACAACATTAACTAAGATTTACACAAAACAGGCATTGAGTGTTATGTATATAAACGACATCAGAGTTTGAAGATTTTGTATAAATGATCTGGATTTGCCATCTTGAGGATATGTGGAGTATGTTTCCATATTTAACTTAAGACTGTTAACAGCAAAGCCACGTTAGACAGCATTTGAGACCGCAAGAATCCCAATATTCAGGACTAATGGGTGAGGGAGGCTGATTTCCCACCTGAACACACTTCATACTTCATTTTTACTTTCAAATATAGCAAGACTTCTTAAGAAACCACCGGCTGGTATATTTTTATCATTACATCTAAATAACTGAGAAATGTTTCATACGTGCATTAACCGAGTATCAAACCAAATTGCAAGAAAGATTCCAAAAGCCAATACGATTCAGTTATTTATTTACATTAAGACATAATAACCAGTACTATACACAGAAAAAGACGTTGAAACATTAAATTTGGTCAGTCACTTGCACTGTGCACAATATTATGAGCTCATTTAATCACATCTCACTCCTCATCCGACTTTTCTTTATATCCAACATGTTATTCAGCGTTTCACATTAAAAAACGAATTCACCCGGAAGGAAACACTACATTTACACTTTACACTACAAAGGTGCTTCAACACTGCTGAAGAATTAGGTCTAAATTGAATCTGCAGCATTTTTTCTCAGAATGTCCTACATTTATAAGGCTGATAAACGGTCTGATTATCCGTTTCATGTCAACACACTGTCGTCTAAAGTAAGGCACAGCAGGGACATAAAACTTAAGCCCCTCCATGCTTTTATCAGCAAGAGTCCAGTTTTGAGTTGCGTCAGACCCTGAGGAACAGTCAAGGGCTTCCACAAGACACTTGAAGGAACTCAGAAGAAAAGTTGTCAAAACTGATGTTAAAGTAAATGTGGTGCATCATGGGAAATCAGCCCCCTCTAAGTCATTTACTGTATAGCGTCGTATCAGCTCCCTCCGTGTGTGTTAACTATGACTGCTGCACGATGGATGCCTAGACCAATAGAAAAAGAAGAAAGAAAAAAACAGGAGCAGAGGTGGCCAAAGAGAGTCCGTTCTGATCAGATTTTCACATGACCTCACAGCAGGAGTTCTGCTTACGTGCCTGCAAAGCATGTTGAATGTTACATATTTAAAAAGGTGTTCAACAGTGTCAGAATCTTTTTAGAATTTTCTTCAGTGTCTCCGGTACTGACCGTTTTATAAAAGGCTTTCGATTGGTTCCCAAGATGTTCTGACTTCTGGACCAAATCATCCAGTTTTTCTCCTCTCTCCAGAAGTGACTCCATTGTGTTGTGCTGCATGAAGCAGATATTTCCTTCAATATGACTGACAGCTGATTTGAAAGGGCTTGAAAAACTAAAAGCATACAGCGGAATAGCGTCTCATCCACTCACCAGAATAATTTTGGTTTCATCCAGCTCAGCTTGTACTTTGGTCATGGCGTCTGCCTCACGTGGATTCTGCAAAACATAACATTCTTGGTCAAATGAAATGTGCGAATGCATGCCCTTGGATTTCACAGAATAGATTTCTTGTCCCATGCTTTTTATTCATTCATGCCATGACTCACCTGGTATCGGGCCAGGTGACTGTCCAGCGCTGTGTACTGAATAGTGGAAGGTGACCCAGAAGGCCAGTCTATACTGCTTACCTGCTTGGAGAACTCATCCAATACCTAAACATAAACACAAAATGTAAATGTATTTACATTTACATTTAGGCATTTAAGAGACGCTTTTATCCAAAGCGACTTACAATAGTCGAGGAGACAATGAAGCAGTAAATAGCCGATACAACAATAGGTGAACAAGTGCTATAACAATGTTACCAAGTTACACAGAGAGAAAAGTTACAAAAGTTATTTATTTATTTATTTTTTGATAGAGTGAGTAGGTTAGAAAAGAAGGTACTCCTAGTGAGTTAGGTGTAGCCGGAAACATTAAACACATGTTTCTAAGTTACCAGGTAAAACTTCTTCAAAGAAATGATATAAAAATACACATAATATTTAAAATAATGTGAAACAGTTTTGCATGATGATTTAAAACTTACTATATTATATAAATATATATATACACACACACATCACACAGTATAAAAAGCAGAAGTTCATCATCTTTTTTTCTTATTGTGTCTTACCTTGTCCAGTAAAGTAAAACAAACTCTGGATGGGTATTCGTTGTCTGCAATAACAACAGCACTCAGATTGTCATTCCGCACGTACACGTGACACATGTACTCTGTAGAGAAAACAGCACACAATCTAACAGTTAAACATATCCGTGGCGTATCTTATTTGGGATTTCTGGGTTGATTTCACAGTTCACAGTAGCATATCTGAATAATTACACAGTAAACCTAATAACAGAGCTACATCTGCACAGTCTACAATTAAACAGCTACAATCCGAGCAGGCCAGTTACACACATGTTGATAAGATTTCACTGACCTTGTTCTTTAACAGACGCTCGACTGCCTATCGCTGATCGCTCAACAATCAGAGAGCTTGTGAATGTCATGAATTCT
Source organism: Triplophysa yarkandensis (assembly GCA_033220385.1). Taxonomy (NCBI): domain Eukaryota; kingdom Metazoa; phylum Chordata; class Actinopteri; order Cypriniformes; family Nemacheilidae; genus Triplophysa; species Triplophysa yarkandensis. The sequence continues at coordinate 2,134,543 of CM065663.1, read as the reverse complement.
TGTACACTGCAAAATAAACACAAAAATTGAAAATACACCTTAAATTCCCTTAAACATTTAGAAAAGTTTCATGACCATGCATTTCTAGAAAAACTAGAGATGAGCGATGTATCGACCTTACCGATATCGAGCAATATTTGTTTTCATCGGCCTCCAAATATAAAAGAGTTATCGGCCAAAATGTCCATATCGGTGGATCTCCACTTTCTACACAATTTACATTTATACAAACAGTACACAAATGGTGTATGTGGTGAACTTATTGTTGTAAATTATAAGGTTTTATTGCTTAACATTTCTTCAACTTCGAACTGTAAAAAGTGTTTGCTATTGTGATCTTTGGTTCGTCGATACTTTGTAAGTAAAAGCATCTTCTTAATGCCTTAAATGTATTAAAACACATGAAGAGTTAAACATGGTTGAATTTCTTCGGAGATCTTTAAAACCATTTTGTTATGTTATCATTTTTTTTATTGTTTAATTAAATTTTATGGGCCGTACTTGTTATTATGGATTGATGATATCAAACCAACAGCAGATATTAATTGAAATGCACACTAATCAAACAATAAAACATGATTTTGCCATTTTGGTTATAAATGCCAGGGATTTCAGATACTCTTCCGTATCCCATTGATGGTTCGAGACTTGGACTCGTGATCCGAAGGTTGCTGTTTCGAGACTCGGAACCAGCGGGAATACCACGACTGAGGTGAGTCCCTTGAGCAAGGCACCGTCCCCCCCCACTGCTCCCCGGGCGCCGCGGCATGGCTGCCCACTGCTCCGGGTGTGTGTTCACAGTGTGTGTGTGTGTGTGTGTATTCACAGTGTGTGTGTGTGTGTGTTCACAGTGTGTGTGTGTGTGTGTGTGTGTTCACAGTGTGTGTGTGTGTGTGTGTGTGTGTGTGTGTGTGTGTGTACCGTGTGGTTGTGTGTACATAGTGTGTGTGTTCACAGTAAGTGGGTGTTCATAGTGTGTGTGTGTTCACAGTGTGTGTGTGTGTGTGTGTTCACAGTGTGTGTGTGTGTGTGTGTGTGTGTGTGTGTGTGTGTGTGTGTGTGTGTGTGTGTGTGTGTGTGTGTGTGTGTGTGTGTGTGTGTGTTCACAGTAAGTGTGTGTGTGTGTGCGTGCGTACGTGCGTGCGTGTTTGTGTGTGTGTATTCACTTACTGTATGGAACATCATACTTGGCAGTACGTCACTACAGTGTGTGCCATGACCTTCACTTTGTCGAGCTGTTATATCTCACCTGGATCTCTGAAAGAAACTGAACGATGACAGATCATACGCCGCTTTCAGCAGGTTGGCCTTCGTGGAACCTTTATGTATGACACTTAGACTGTAGAGCTTCATGGTGTTTCTGGGCAGGATCTACAACAACAACAACAACAACAACATTAACAACATCAACATCAACATCAACAACAACAACAACAACAACAACAACAACAACAACAACAACAACAACAACAACAACAACAACAACAACAACAACAACAACAACAACAACAACCCACTATTTATCATCTGGCACCCTTCACACAATAACAACACATATTGATCCATACATGTTGTTGTTTATGGGTCACAATGTGAAAGTTCAAGGGTCAGTGACATGTGACCCAACAACCCTTGTGTACTTGTGTGTTGATGACGTCATGACATGACAACCATAGGCACTGATCATCATTCATGTGACGTGTAACTAGGATACAACCCAACAGGCTGCTCAAAACAGCTGTCATGCTAAACATTAAACACACAACCATCATTTAACGCTTCTGTAGATGTATAAACGTTGTAATGTTTGTTGATTATACAGTGAGTGCAGTTTCTTACCTTCTCAGTGTGAAATAGCCCAGACTAAGCTAACCAGATACAGCTAATCTAATTTAAAGAGATGACGACCGGTTATTATGTATTCTTAATAGAGCCTCGTGTCTCCTTACGAGAAATACAACTTATTCTAAGTGTCCTTGTGAGGAAGTCTCTGGGATTAAGACAGAGAAGAAGACATTTGATGAGATCTCAACTCTGCGAGGGATTTTCTTCATGAAACTTGCTAGCTGGCAGACGGCGTGTCAAAATAAAAGTCTCTTATCCACACCCGGGGTAAAGAGACGTACACGATTTAAAAGTGCTTCGAGCAGACGTCACTAAAATTAAAACTTCACAACTGAGTCATTTAAGCTCTAATAATGAATTATAAAACGCTGTTTGAGATTCCTGCCATTAGGCACGGGGCGAGTTTCAAAATAAAAGTCCCCCCACACCCTTAAAACAGAGACGCTCTGTGTGATGGAATCGTTCATTAAAGTCAATTAATATACATTTATAATATTATTATATTTAACCTAATTTTTTACAAATACATGTTTGATTAATTATGTACAGATTTTGTATTAAGTAATTTTACCTATAGATTTATGTTATAAGAACCGCGTTGTTATTAATATTAACAGAGCCAGTATAAATAAAACACAAAAGAAATGAGATTCAGACATTTTATTACAAAATGTGTACATTATAATATAGGCATACAAAAGCTTGTCCCTACGCCTTTAAATTCAAAAGGGAAATCCATCTTTTCACTTCAAATTAAATAACAAAGATATTATGTTTGTTCCACAAGAACTTCTGAAAACATATTTTAATAGCGCTTGATGCTTGTTACATTCAACTTCTAATAGTCGTCAATTCTGTGCTCAAAGTTATAGTCTTCAGTGGTTACACCGTCCCCTCCGAACCAGGATTCGTACCAAGAGGTCGTGACCTCTGGGGTCGTTGATGTCGTTGTGGGCGGAGGGGTGGCAGCGGCGGTGGTGGTGGTGCCCACTGTGGTCATGCTGCTCTTTTTCCTCCCCAGTCGCAGCTTGCGCAGACGCATCAGACGCATGCGGCGCAGACGCTCGCTCTGGGAGGCCGCAGCGCTTCCTGTGCTCTCAACACCGATGCGGGTGTTCGGGCTTCTGGTGCTGCTGGTGACCAACCTGGGCTTCTTTCCGCTCTGGGCCATGATCTGCTGAATCCGGGCCCAGTTGGATTTAGTCAGAGTGAAGCTGCAGGGTGAAGCCGTGGCATCGTAGCCCACGGTGCAAAGACGGGCCTGAGACGAGTACCCGTCTGCCCTGGCCGTGACACGATACTCGCCCGGGTTCAGTAGTCGCCAGTAATCACCAGTGAGAGCTTCCGACAAATACAAAACCGTTAAAGTTCAATCTCTGATGTGTATCAGGGTTAAACTCAGAAATCTTGTTGGCTGTTGAAATGCTCGGTATCATTTGTGACCGTGTTACCTGTTTTGACGTCATGTTTGATGCCCTCCACAGAGATTGTGGCATTTGCAAGGAAGTTCCCATCTGTGTCTCTCACAACCCCTTTAATACCACGATGCACCTGTGGGGAAGACAAAAAAAAGCTGGAAAACCACGAAAGAATTCATTACAGTGCCTTTTTTTATATATTCTATAGGCGTATCATGAGGAGAAGGTACATCCTCTGACCAAATTCACTTCAACGCACAGCGTCAATGTAGCGGGGATATTGGACCGGGCAAGACCGCGGCCTTACACATACGAGCGAACATTCCCCACCCTACTCGTCAATGAAAAATGATGTGATGTGTTTGTAACCTGCTCGATGAAAGCCAGCAGAGCCTCTCGATTGTTCTCCCACTCCATTGCCAGTTCACTCTCATGAGGGAATTTATCGCAACCCAGAAAGATGGAGATCTCGAAGCAGTTAGTGTGCAAATAACTGAAGTCGTTCATGCCTAAAGAGACAGAAATTATGAGTGGTAATATTGGTATTATCTTTAATGGTGAATCTAAGTGTAAATCCATGGAAATGTCCAATTTTTGTCTATCATCACATACTGCCCACGACAGGTTTCCAGCTGGCCCGGTTGATGATGCCCTGGCCGCCGGTGACGTCATCGGTGTGACATGATCCGCGTTGGTTCTCTGTCATGGTCAGATGGCTGTGCGCATACGTCATGGCCAGCCACCGGAAGAGGTTTTCATCGGCGGTCTCTCGCAGGGCACCCTCCTTCTGTCTCTGGATTCTGGCCCAAGTCTCGTCATTCATCTGGTGATACTGCAGTACCGGGTTTCCCCTTCCGTCGGCCCGGGGCGGACGCTGCATGTCAAAGGGATAGGCCACAATTTTCTCTCCTCCCTGAAGATTAGCACCCAAAACAAACGGCGTCCTCTCCATCCACGAGATGATGGATTTGGTTTCGACAGCCACCTAGATGCCACATTTTGTTTAGTTGACTAGAAACGAAGTATTACTGTTTTGGATATTTTTTTTATTTTTAATAGTAAAAGGACAGTCTTATAAATGACACATTTATAATTTATGACTGTACTAGTATGTTCCTTGATAGCAGACATCTATTCGATTTCTGAAATTTTATCTGCAATACGTCTGACAGATCCTATTTGCCCAACAGCTGTATGTCTTTGAGACGTCTGCGGTCAGATGTCATATAGACTTCTCGAAGATGCCCATACGATGTTTTATGATTTAGAGTAGATGTACAACAGCGTTTTAATTTAAACATTCTAAATTTTTACTGCTGATGTTTTACAGATCTTCAGATCTTAAGCAGAAGTCTTACAGACATACATGTGTAATGCTTTCCTTCTCTGTTTTACTCACAGAACCATTAAGGAAGTTCTCGGGAATTGGAATGTGGTGATTGGGAATGATCCGTGGCACCCATCCCCTGTCCTCCGCGCCCCACAGAACACTGTTCAGATCTGGGAAGTTCTGGAAAATGTCATAGCCTTCTTCTGTCCAGTGTCCCAAAGCCCAGTTTCCCATCTCAGAGCCCTGGAGAAGAGAGAATTTATCCCCAGTGAGCAGCGTGATGAACTCAGATGGAAAGGAATTGTTTGTGTGGTAGCGGATCGCACCATCTCGTAGGCCAACTCGTAGGAATCGGGGTTGAGCGATGGCACTAGATGAATGCGAACGCCCTCCACGAGGCGACGGATCCGCGGGTTGTCGTCGTTGTACTCTTTACACAGGAACTGCATCAGGAGAAGCAGAAGTTCTCTACCCAGCACTTCATTCCCATGAAGCCCTGCCGTGTAACGAAATTCCGGCTCACCTTACGGAAGAAATGAGAACAAGCAAGTTTGTTAACAAGTCAACTTAATCCGAAGATGGAAATGTCATCTGTGAATGAAACATCTTCTTACCTCTTTCATGTTCCCCTGGGTTATCTGAGATCTCCATAGCATACATCTTCATCCCCTGTGAGCTTTTGCCAATGTTATATATTCTGGTGATGTTTGGACATTCTTCGTTTATCACCTTCATCATCTGTTTATACATGCAGGAATCGCAAGGTAAGACCTCTGAACCCGGCCACTCCAACGTTCACGTTGAGGGTGTTGTGACACGAGCATTGACCCCTGTGACCTTTAGAATACCTGTGTGGTGTATTTCTCTCACCTGTCTCATCTCTTTGTAGTTGTGATGTCTGTAATCTAGGTCATCGGTGGGCTGGACGTCATTCTCAGTCGGGTAACTAGCTGATAAAAGAAACCAACTTCAGAAAATAGACTTTTATTGTATAAAGACAAAACTCTCTGAAACATATTTTGTTTTCCGCACACGTATAGAAAAGCTGCTTTGCTTACTGGGTAAAGGGCATCCGAGCACCTCCAGTCTCATGCACAAGCTGCCATTCCAGCTCTGCGGGAGGACACGGATGTAACGGGCCACCACAGGATACGAGAACTCCGTCATGACCGGCGTGTCCTTATCCACATTCCCATAAAAAAGCTGCAAGATGAGAAATAACAGTTTCTAAATCTTGTCTTGAAAACCTTAAGAATCAGCAACGGGACTGTGAACTGACCCATTCAGCATAACCGTCGTGAAGCACCGTCCAATCACGGCTGTCATTACTGAAGGCCACGAAAAACGATGAAACAAAATCACTACTGTAAGAAAACGACATCAGAGGTGAGGGATGAGGCGACCGTTTGTGTTTCTGCAACATACGTTTTTTTCTTGGATGTTTTTTAACGTGTTTTTCAGAATGTCTTACTGTGACTCAGAGTTTCGGCCCTGTGTGATGATACCGGTGTACTCCACCTCACGTCGGGCGTCCAGCTGGAACCAGTGCTCTTTCTCCTCTGTGTCGGCACACCAAGCCCCACCGTACACGTCTTCCTCATCCGGTGAATTCTGAACAGAAACTTGCTTAAAATCTATTTGCTGTGTGAGTTTCTGAATCTCTTGTTGTGTGCTTATGGAAGTACCTGCATGTTCAGACGTCCTCTCAGGGCTGAAAATCCATGTTGAGACATTGAGGATGCCAAGATCTGGTCATCTTCCACACGGTGAGACTCCAGGCCCAGAGGAGGACATTCTGAAGCAAAGTGATATTTATCAAGATCAGTCTTAAAAGGAGAGTTCATCTAAAAAAAAAAGTAAATCATTTGTGTGTATTTCTTTTTTGGGAACACAAAAGATATTTTAAAGAATGTTGAAAACCAAATACTGTTTTTTTCCATTGATATTTATTATTTTTTCCATTATTCTAAATCCATTTGAAGTGTATAATGATCTTTGTGTACGAAGGTGTAGATTTTCTTGATATGTTGTAAAAGAAACAAGTTTGCCGTAAACAGAATTTAGTGCTGACAGGGTGTTAAAAAAATAATTAAATTAAAAACCAAATAACATTGATCTTCAATAACGAAACCTTCTCAAAATATCTTATTTTGTGTTCCACAGAAAGAGTCACATACAATAGAATAATTTTGATTAAATTATGTCAAAATGGTTTATTTCACAAAGAAAATAGCGCTCCAACTCTATCAGAGAAGTTGTTTAGTAGTTTTCTGTTTTACAGAAGAATTTATGCTGAGCAAAGACTAAATTATGAGCCAGGAGCCGCTCTGGCCGGTGTGATTATAAAATCTCAACACTGAGTCCAGAAGGAACGACTCCAGCTGGAAAACAAAATCATTGTGTGGGAAGAACATTTTGGCTTTGACGTTTACTGCCTTTTGCTCCAAGATGGTTTACCGAAGTCACAGAAAACCTCCTTGGAGGCTCCGTTTGGGGTTCAGAATAAGGCTTTTGCAAATATTAAGTGTGTGTGTTGTTCATATAATGTGAATAGTGGATCCGGTCCAGGAATACTCACTCTTTGGCTCGGCGGGAGGAAGCGTCTGCTTTTTCTTTTCCTCCTCCTCCTCTTCCCACATTTTCCTAAGTTTTTCTGCTGTTTTAAGGCAAGAGTATTACTTGAAGTATATTGTAAAAATGCAAGGATGAGTTGATAAGGTTTATTTTAAGTTTCTGTTTCACTAAAATAACTTTGGAATGAATCTTGATTTGAATGGTTTTTTCAGCCTCATCTTATTTAACAGCCCTTACATCTCATATAAATGCATTAATGAAATTAAAGTGATTTTAAAACCCTTCTCCTCTTTGGCTTTTCGTTCCTTCTCCATTTCTTCCTCCAGTTTCTTTGCAGCCACTGATGTCGGAAAAAAAGATAATTATAACAATTACATCTAAATTTACAACTGTATGGTACAATTGCTTATAATGGTCTATACAAAGTATAAATCAAGGGGTTCAAACGTACAGTCAGCATAATCGTATTCTTCATACCAGGCGGTGACTGATGGAGGGACACTGCTGCTTTCCTCTAATAGAAAACAGGAATTGAGGATATTGAGAACATATAATCTTGAGGTTTTTTACAATAATGCATAATCATCACATTCAACTTAAAATTACATTTGAGTTCATATCAAAGGAAGTAAAACGTGAACCCCATCACTTTTGTTACCTATCATCAGGAAATTGAGTCTGTAGTTACCTGGGATGGGTAAGTATATACGTGGGTCGTCTGTGCTGCCCGGAGGCTTTTTCTTTTCAGGAATGAGGTCCGGTTCTGGAACTTCATCTGTCAGGTATATGATGAGATTAGCATTAAAGGTATTTTAGTCTCATTTTGCTCAAAGGATCAGATGTGGGATACTTGACACGTACGTCTTGCATCCCAGTAATGGGGGTCATGTGCTTTGATAACAGGAGGTGTCTGGATCTCTTCCTTGTTGTGTATTTCTATTTAAAGAAAAGAGTTATAAAATAACAAATGTGATTTGTACAAAACAATGTTTTATTTGGGTTTGAAGGGAGTATTTAATGAATCTCAAACATTTCCATTCAATGGTTTATGAGACGTACAAATAGAAAGACATCAGACAATGCATAGTCCCCAAATACGTTAAAGAAACGTAGATTGGGAAACATTAATTTTTGAATCTTTACTAATCTGAGCTCAGTTTGAGACATTGTTGTGATCGCTTTTGAACCTCGAATGAAGACATTTCTGACTCCTTTTCATTAGAGGACAATTAACTGAGATGCAAACGTTTCCACATTCTCTCCATTTAATCTTAAAGATGTTGATGTTGTTGCTGTCATACCTTGATCTGGAGTCTTCTCTGATGCTTGTGTTGGAAATACTAAAGACAGTAGATGTTTTACAGTGTCAGGCAAAACACGACCTCATGAGGATTCACTTCAAAGTACAAATAGGTTTGTACGGAATATCTACGTACATTTGTCCCGGACCTCTTCTAATGTCGCTTCTTCCTCCATCGATGGCTTTCTGGTCTGTGTTGTTTCTCTACTCTTTGATGTTGGGGTGGTCTTCTGTGCTTTTGGTTTCTTGGTGGGCTTTGGTGGTTTAGGCTTCTTCGTTGGTTTCGGAGGTTTGGGTTTCTTCGTTGGTTTGGGTGGCTTTGGTTTCTTGGTTGGTTTGGGTTTCTTGGCTTTGGCTTCTTTCTCCGCTTCTTTCTTTGCTTTGGCTTGCAAGACAGAGTTGTAAAAATTTAAGCGCTGTAGTCAATGATGTTTAGCTATGTACAGTAGAAATTCAAGTTCACTTTTAAGATGAACACATGTGAGTCTTTCCCTTTAGTATGCAGGAAGACTGATTACATGGAGCCGGTGGAACATGGCTGATAAGATAATGCCTTTATTTTTTTTCACATAAGTTCTGTTTTAAAATCACTTCATTTGCTCACAGTGTCAGCAGAACACCTCTCTCTCTCTCTCTCTCTCTCTCTCTCTCTCTCTCTCTCTCTCTCTCTCTCTCTCTCTCTGTCTCTCTCTCTCTCTCTCTCTCGCTCTCTCTGTCTCCCATCTCTCTCTCTCTCTCCCTCTCTCTCTCTCTCTCTCTCTCTCTCTCTCTCTCTCTCTCTCTCTCTCTCTCTCTCTCTCTCTCTCTCCCTCTCTCTCTCTCTCTCTCTCTCTCTCTCTCTCTCTCTCTCTCTCTCTCTCTCTCTCTCTTTCTCTCTCTCTCTCTCTCTCTCTCTCTCTCTCTCTCTCTGTCTCTCTCTCTGAGCCCCTCCGTGACCTCTCAACACCATCAGACATCCTTCCATTTATCATTTTCGAAGCTTCGGTGACTAAAGGACAGCTGTCATGCACATGGCTGTTCGCGGTCTTCAATCCAAACCAAATATTGCTCGGTCTTTTTCCTTTACCACACAAAATCAGAAACCTCAGGATGGATTCATGCTTTTCTTTTCCATACCCATAATGTGTGCATTCAGAAGCCATCTGTCAATCACATTCTGCACTTTTCAACTGTAATTTTACTTCCAAATGGCAGTAAAACTGCATCAGTCGACTGACCAGACATGGTTAAGCTAAACATATCGCATAACCTCAGAGGGGCCGATAAAGCTTTGGGTTTAGCCAAAAATGGCATGATGATAAAACACAAGCTTTCCAGACGAGACTGAATCCCTGCATGCTTGAGGAACTGAAATATTGCTTACCAGCTAGCACCTCATCAGGACTCTTTTTACTCTTTGGGTTTTGTTTTCCAACATCCGCTTCATCCATTTGAATATCATCTGATGGTTTGTCCTGTAATTCTTCTCTTTTTGAATGAGCCATGCCGTTTTTCCTCATCTGGATCCTAGTGCTGGACTTTGCAGCATCAACCAATTCAACGTTAATCATAAAAAGCACAATCCAACACAGGACCAGAAGGACAGCACACAGAGGAACCTTCCATATCTTCATCTTCAACTCAACTTGACAAAAACGTTTCAAAGTGGAACATCAACACAAAATCAGTGCGTCAGTCCTTGCAGACCACTTCATCCAAAGGTTTGGAGTTTTCTGGGTTTGTGCACCTCAGATGGCCGTGGTTCCGTCTTCCAGCAGAATGGAATTCCAAAGACATCCCCCTCCGAGAAGTTGAGTGGAAAAGACACATCCCAAAGAAAAAAGGAACTCGTTTTAGGGGAGGGGATTGAGGAAACCGAAAACGAGTGGAAATGAAAACACTTGAGGATGAGAGGACAACTCTTGTTTGACCTGTGAGGACTAAACATGTTTTTTCATGTCTTAACGCCGAGATCTGGTTGGTTTGTTTCTTCATAAATGATAAAGGAGTGTTTGTGTCTCTGGGGGGTTGTGGGGGTTAAAACCAAATCTGATGTGTTCTTAAACTTTAGGAATCATTTCGACCTACAGGCTCGTATCAGTTCCAAGACCCAACTCCTTCATCATCTCGGGTTTATGCAGCAGTATCTCACGGATTTTTTATGATCGGATAAAAGAAAAATATCCTTTTAAGGAAACATTTTCATCGGTTTAAAATGTATGAAATCAACAGCTTGTCACAATACTATCCCCTTTGTTTGTACGAGACCTTCGTTTTTAGCTTGTAATGAAAACAAGAATTTGTACAAGAATGTGAATCATCTCGACTTTGTCAAAACACCGGAAGAAATGAAGGCCCACGCTGATGCCTTTAAGATCGGGATCCAAAATGAAAAGACCATGTTAAACATTTCTTCAAAAGAAATGTAATCCACTCTTTTATGACTCTAGCTCTCATGAGAATATTAAAAGATGTTCTGTTGTCCAGGAAAAGCAGACATTTGTGTATGATGCCATCTGATATTAACACAAAACATGTGTTGTAAACACAGATGGGTTTCTGCTGCCCTCTTTTGGACCAGCCATAGTTCTTTTCAGCCCAAACAGATCATGCTTTCAACATTTGTGCAGAACAATCATGCTGCACAGGGTTCAAAGTGCAAAAATAGAAACTTTATTGTGCATTGTAGAATTGTACATATAAAAGGAAAAATATAAATACAGTTGCCACAGACCTTATAAATATGCATAAAACATTAAACATCACAGTTGCCAAAAAGAGTTTACAATACTGTGATGAAGTTGGACAACACATCAAGAATGATTGGAGTCTATAAATAACTTTAGATCTGTAGTATACAACACTACTTTACATTACTTTAGAACACTTTTCAAACATTTCTCCAAACAAGTGTGAGTTCCTCCTAAAGTGTTGTTCAAACATGAGATTAAAACAGGATTAGAGTCTGGTTCTGGTAAGCTGGGTTGGGGTATGAATAACACAGTTGGGTTGGGTGATGACCGCGTTGCGCGTACAGAACTGCGTTTTGCGCAACAGCCGCAGGCGCGCAGAAGATCTGCGCTTCTCCTCCACGAACATCTCGTTCCTTCTTCCATTTAGTTCGTCTGTTCTGAAACCAGATCTTGACCTGAGTTTCGGACAGACAGAGGGCCGAGGCGATGCCATGGCGCTCAAACACGGACAGGTAGTGACTGGTCTGGAAACTGCGCTCCAGGATGCGCAACTGGTCCAGTGTGAACGCGGTGCGGACGCGCTTCGATTTCACCTTCAATCCGGATCCGCTGGGAACGTTTGAGGCCTTTGGGTCTTCTCTGGACGGGGAGGGCATTGCTTTCATGTCGTTTTCTGCATTTTGAACTGAAACGAAGGAGGAAACGTGGAATGAGAACAAGATCCACGAGAGCTAAGTTCTTCATTTGACGTCTTCAAGACTTTTGTCGACTATTGTAAGTCGCTTTGGATAAAAGCGTCTGCTAAATGACTAGATGTAAATGCAAATGTATGACATCTCTGAGAAGAACACCTAAAAACACCTTAAAACTCATCTTTTCCGTCTAGATCTAACTCACTAACTCACTTCTTTTCAAACTACTCACTCTATCAAAAAAAAAAAAAAAAATTAAATAAAAACTTTTGTAACTTCTCTCTCTGTGTAAGTTGGTAACATTGTTGTGGCACTTGTTCACCTATTGTTGTATCGCCTATTTTTCATTGTCTCCTCGACTATTGTAAGTCACTTTGGATAAAAGCGTCTGCTAAACGACTAAATGTAAATGTAAGATGCCTGTGAGATGTTCACTGCCAGATGTTTGGCAGGTTATTCTTCAAAGCTGATAAACTTTTCCTTGATGACTGAAATAAACATCTCACCTCGTGTCTCCTGGTGCCTGCCATTAAATTTGGATGGATCCAGGATATCTGCGATGGAAAATGAAGTTCTTCCCTGCAGAACATCTCCAGTTCTTTCATGCATCTTGAGGAGGACCTGGAAGAAGATGTGAGCACCTTGAAGTCCTTCAGCTTGAGGTCTTATATACACGTGGGTGGCATTACCATGTCAAAGGAGTTTAAAGCAACATCTCAAAGACCTCCTGAGGATCCTTTAACATGTCAATGGGTCTCAGTGGGTGACACGCTTCCTTTGCCATTTATTGCCACGCATCTGGTTCAAATGTGCCCCGTTCTGAAGACCCGTGTAGGGTTTTGTACTGACACTTGTCCTTATTTGCAATCGTGTGATTTTACGGTCTGAGATCCTCTTGTGATGGAAATTAATCGACTTGAGACTCCTGGAAGAAAAGCAAAGAAAATGACACGTGCATGTAGAAATAAAGAAATAAAAACAAAACATTTCTGATTTGAAATGATCATTTACACAGAATTTAATGTACAGTTGATTTATTTGAAATTACTTAAATGATTAGAAATTATTGGAAACCAGAAAAGTATTAATTAAGTTATCGATTAGGAATTATAAGAAACCAGAAAAGTATTAATTAAGTTATCGATTAGAAATTATTGGAAACCAGAAAAGTATTAATTAAGTTATCGATTAGAAATTATTAGAAAACAGAAAAGTATTAATTAAGTTATCGATTAGAAATGACAAGAAACCAGAAAAGTATTAATTAAGTTATCGATTAGGAATTACTAGAAACCAGAAAAGTATTAATTAAGTTATCGATTAGAAATTATTAGAAACCAGAAAAGTATTAATTAAGTTATCAATTAGAAATTATTAGAAACCAGAAAAGTATTAATTAAGTTATCGATTAGAAATTACTAGAAACCAGAAAAGTATTAATTAAGTTATCGATTAGAAATTACAAGAAATCAGAAAAGTATTAATTAAGTTATCGATTAGAAATTATTAGAAACCAGAAAAGTATTAATTAAGTTATTGATTAGAAAGTATAAGAAACCAGAAATGTATTAATTAAGTTAACAATTAGGAATTACTAGAAACCAGAAAAGTATTAATAAAGTTATTGATTAGAAAGTATTAGAAACCAGAAAAGTATTAATTAAGTTAAAAATTAGGAATTATTAGAAACCAGAAAAGTATTAATTAAGTTATTGATTAGAAATTATTAGAAACCAGAAAACTATTAATTAAGTTATCAATTAGGAATTACTAGAAACCAGAAATGTATTAATTAAGTTATTGATTAGAAAGTATTAGAAACCAGAAATGTATTAATTAAGTTAACAATTAGGAATTATTAGAAACCAGAAAAGTATTAATTAAGTTATTGATTAGAAAGTATTAGAAACCAGAAATGTATTAATTAAGTTAACAATTAGGAATTATTAGAAACCAGAAATGTATTAATTAAGTTAACAATTAGGAATTACTAGAAACCAGAAAAGCATTAATTAAGTTATTGATTAGAAAGTATTAGAAACCAGAAATGTATTAATTAAGTTAACAATTAGGAATTATTAGAAACCAGAAAAGTATTAATTAAGTTATCAATTAGAAATTATTAGAATACAGAAAAGTATTAATTAAGTTATCGATTAGAAATGACAAGAAACCAGAAAAGTATTAATTAAGTTATCAATTAGAAATTATTAGAAACCTGAAAAGTATTAATTAAGTTATCGATTAGAAATTACAAGAAACCAGAAAAGTATTAATTAAGTTATCGATTAGAAATTATTAGAAACCAGAAAAGTATTAATTAAGTTATCAATTAGAAATGACTAGAAACCAGAAAAGTATTAATTAAGTTATCAATTAAAATCATTAGAAACCAGTAAAGTATTAATTAAGTTATCGATTAGAAATTACAAGAAACCAGCAAAGTATTAATTAAGTTATCAATTAAAAATTATTAGAAACTAGAAAAGTATTAATTAAGTTATCAATTAGAAATGACTAGAAACCAGAAAAGTATTAATTAAGTTATCGATTAGAAATTACAAGAAACCAGAAAAGTATTAATTAAGTTATCGATTAGAAATTACAAGAAACCAGAAAAGTATTAATTAAGTTATCGATTAGAAATTATTAGAAACCAGAAAAGTATTAATTAAGATATCGATTAGAAATTACTAGAAACCAGAAAAGTATTAATTAAGTTATCAATTAGAAATGACTAGAAACCAGAAAAGTATTAATTAAGTTATCGATTAGAAATTACAAGAAACCAGAAAAGTATTAATTAAGTTATCGATTAGAAATTATTAGAAACAAGAAAAGTATTAATTAAGATATCGATTAGAAATTACTAGAAACCAGAAAAGTATTAATTAAGTTATCGATTAGAAATTACAAGAAACCAGAAAAGTATTAATTAAGTTATCGATTAGAAATTATTAGAAACCAGAAAAGTATTAATTAAGATATCGATTAGAAATGACTAGAAACCAGAAAAGTATTAATTAAGTTATCAATTAGAAATGACTAGAAACCAGAAAAGTATTAATTAAGTTATCGATTAGAAATTACTAGAAACCAGAAAAGTATTAATTAAGTTATCAATTAAAATCATTAGAAACCAGCAAAGTATTAATTAAGTTATCGATTAGAAATTACAAGAAACCAGCAAAGTATTAATTAAGTTATCAATTAAAAATTATTAGAAACTAGAAAAGTATTAATTAAGTTATCAATTAGAAATGACTAGAAACCAGAAAAGTATTAATTAAGTTATCGATTAGAAATTACAAGAAACCAGCAAAGTATTAATTAAGTTATCGATTAGAAATTACAAGAAACCAGCAAAGTATTAATTAAGTTATCAATTAAAAATTATTAGAAACTAGAAAAGTATTAATTAAGTTATCAATTAGAAATGACTAGAAACCAGAAAAGTATTAATTAAGTTATCGATTAGAAATTACAAGAAACCAGCAAAGTATTAATTAAGTTATCGATTAGAAATTACAAGAAACCAGCAAAGTATTAATTAAGTTATCAATTAAAAATTATTAGAAACTAGAAAAGTATTAATTAAGTTATCAATTAGAAATGACTAGAAACCAGAAAAGTATTAATTAAGTTATCGTTTAGAAATTACTAGAAACCAGAAAACTATTAATTAAGTTATCAATTAAAATTATTAGAAACCAGTAAAGTATTAATTAAGTTATCAATTAGAAATGACCAAAAAACAGAAATGTATTAGTTAAGATATTAATTTGAAATTACTAGAAACCGGAAAAGTATTAATTATGTTTTCAATTCGAAATAACTAAAAAAAAAGAAATGTATTAATTCAGTCATTAATTAGAATGGATGGATGGATGGATGGATATATAGATAGATAGGTAGATTTGAAGATGCATTGTTTTCTATTGCATTAGGGAGTTTTGTAAAGTTTCCAGGTCGTGGTTGCAGTAAAAATGTTGTTGATTTGAGGTATTGTCATGTAATTCTGGAAGAAGTGTCTCCCTTTCCACCTTGATGATCTGTGTGTACAGAGAAGAATGCAGACAAAGGCAGTATAATGTTGTAAATAATCCCTAAAGTCTCCAGAGGTGGCCCACCGTGGCAGCTGCCAGGCGTCAACATCAACAATGTTGCTGGTATTCATGGAGCGAGGCTTTGCCGGCCCACCAGGACAATTAGCAGATGTCACCAGTGTCTCTGACCCTTCCTGACCTGCGTCTTTGTCCGCAGCGATCAGGATGAGAAGAGGACCGGTGAGGGGTCCAGCGGAGGAATGTGTCTGGAGCTCAATCACAGATGAGATCTCAACACATTAACCTTATTAACCTGTTCCGACTCTTTAAAAGTCAAACTTATTTAAATAATTCACTCATGCAGAGGTCATAGTGTCTTCAAACCTTATTCATATTAAAAAATATTGTTTTCATGTAGTTAAAATCACCAAACCAAAGCTAAATAATGTCAATGCAATTGAAAGTGACGGATCGCCTGCTTTTGAGTGTTCTTGCAGAATACACATGCAGGGGGTCGGTTCATGTACCTCACAGATGGCCTACAACACATAAGCGAGAGGGACACAAAACACAACATGTATTTGATCAATTCTCTTCTCTTTTGCATTCAATCAGTAAGGTTATTCTCTCTCGGGGTGTCTGGCTTCTATGCGTAACAATGGTCTTACAAATGATTGCCCTGCAGTTTCACGGGAACAAAGGGACATTTTAGTGGTAATAGATGTTTAAACCACGCTTTACACTTTTACGATGGATTTCATGGTTACAATCAATGGAAAGAGAGAGAGGCACTTTGATTTGTGGGGAAAGTGTGTTTACATTACGTTCAGGCATCTGTCCGCACAGGAAGAAACGGAAGTAGTTTCGAACTGTTCAAGAGTATTGAATAGTTGCTCATGTTTAACAAGAACTGATAATGGAATACTTAAACCTAAGTGGTGCCAGTGGTGGTCTCATCATGCTTAAATGAACGAGGACATATATGACACAAACATTTAGATAAAAAGTTCTTTTAAGTTATAATTTTAGCCAAGTTTTATATTCGGTAATGGTCGAAACGGATATTCAACTGTCCTATTGCCTAAAATCCTATATATTTTTCTTAAATGTTAAGTGTGTGTAAATTTTGGTTTTATTAGTTTGAAATACTCTCATAAATATAACCTTTTATCAATCCACATGAAACAACCAAAAGAAATACAAATATACACAGTGTAATCCTGTTTTGTTTTACAATATGCCGTCGTATTATGTAATATATTTACTTGTTTCATTTATTCACTGCATTTAAAAACAAACATCAAGTTTTGAAAATGTATTTTAAAACATTGATAATGCTTAACTGTTTAAGAGAATGATGAAAAGTCAACATTAGAGGTAATATAGAAATATAAATAATATAGAGGTATATATGGGTAATATAGATTTTTTTACTTAGTACAATCATTCAAAATTAATTATACTAAATGTTGTTATTATTAAAATAAATATTAGTATTATTATTAAACAAATTCAAAAGTGACATATATCTTGCTTAGACATTATATATTCATATGTGCTTTTTTACATTTTTTTAAATGACATTTTAAATTAGTTTTTTACAAAGATTATTGATGCATCATAAAAAATATGAACCCATATATTTTAAATTATATTTGTGTCTACAATTTGACTGTAAGTGTATGATGTCAAAAGAACTTCACACTGCAGTGGGCATTGCGTGTAATTCATCACTTGTCCATCGGGTGTCAGTAAGCGTCAGTTTACTCACGGACGGGCGGAGGCGAAGAAGCGCCGGAAGCATCGCGAGATTTCAGTCTCAGATCGTTATTTGAAAATGGCTTCGGAGGCGAGCGGCGCGTCAGTGAGCGAGAAAGACACAACAGAAGGGTGAGAATCAATTAAAATATCACTAAAAACTACAAAAACCTCCATTAACTTCATATTCATGAAAACAGCAGAGTTTAGCACTTATATCATACGAACCTTTATAATAATGCTGTGTCTGTTTAGTAAATAAACATCTGACGTCATGGGTTTGTGGATAATAGTGTTAAAAAGGACTTTTATTTTGGAAATACTTTATATTTTATGTTGATTTGTTGTCATATTTTGCATAAACTCTGTATTTTAACACCCTGATTTTAAAAATAAATAATGCATTAGTCTATGTGCTATTCTGCATTAATTGTGATGTATGTTTTTGCATTTTTCCTGAAATATTCAAGTAAATATTTAAAGATTTTGCAATCAATTAATGGTGAGAATTTCACATCTATGTCATCTTTTTTTCACGTGTGTCTACAGAGAGACTTCATTTGGAGATCCGGCCCCAAGCATGGAGACTGAAGCCTCCAGTGGTAAAGACACTGTGGTATGTCTTTATATTTATTTTTTAAAATAAAACATCCTATTGATTTCACAAAACCCGTCCCTCATGTAAATGTGATCTCATCACTGATGTCCAATGTTCCCCTTTGTTTGAATGTTCAGGACACGGCGGGTGACAGTTCAGAGGCGGCCGACACACAGACGGGTTCAGGAGATGATGAAAACGGCCGTCAGTTGGGTGACGTGGAGCTGCAGTGTGCTCTCTGTCTGAAGTGGTTCACGGCGGACACGTTCAACATCGACACGGCGTATGTCATCACATCACTCTCACTGTGAAGCGTCTGAGATGCGATTGCATACGTTTGTATAACACTTGTGTGTTTGCTGTCCCTGCAGATCTTGCCTTCCGTTCATGACCAACTACGTGTTTCACTGCAACGTGTGTCACCACAGTGGAAACACTTATTTTCTTAGGAAACAAGCAAGTGAGTGTTAAGTGTGCTCGTGATATGTGTGTGTCAGAGGTTGTGTGAATGGAGATCTGTTGGTACTGTTTACACCGGATCGGGTCATTTTTTCATGTACTCCAATGTGGAATATTTTTGTACTCTAAGATCTGAAGGAGATGTGTCTGACTGCTTTGGCCAATCTGACGTGGAGGTCCAGGAGTCAGGAGGAACATCCCAAAACCATGTTTTCTAAAGACAAGGTGAGCTTGGAAATGTAACCTACCTGATGTTAACTTTGTATTGTCGGGATTTCTATTTAATTGTAACATCTCCTTTTAAGGACATCATACCCTTCATTGACAAATATTGGGAGTGCATGACGACCCGCCAAAGACCCGGCAAACTCACGTGGCCAAACAACATTGTCAAGACTATGGTGAGTCACTGGTTTTGTTTACTGAATATGAAAACGCTGGTTTGTTGGGCAGTGTGCAGTATAAGCAGCTTGTGTATTGATCTCAGATTAAAGAGCGTGACGTTTTCCTGGTGAAAGAACATCCAGATCCCGGCAGCAAAGACCCTGAAGAGGACTATCCTAAATTTGGCCTGCTTGATCAGGTACACCACGTGAGGATTCTTGTTTTATAGATAATATATATTATTGATTTATTATATATTATATTATAGATCTAATATAATAGCTTTTATTTTTCAAAAAAAAAATTATAAGGTTGTTTTATAGCCTCTTTGTGAATACTTTATACAAGATAACCATATTTAAATCAGTTTTACAAAAAAAATCAGAATATTGATGTTGATCGTTTCTCTCCAGGATCTGAGTGGTATCGGACCTTCATATGACAACCAAAAGCAAGTGACGACAGTGACAGGAGCTGGAGGTTTGAACGGTGAGCTAGTTTACTTTTGAACCTGGAAACTATGTTGAACTTTTATATTACTTTTGTTGAGAGAATGCAATTGAATTGTACATTGTATTCCAGGTGGATCAAGTTTTTCAGGTGAATATTTAAAATCAAAGCTTGATGCTGCTTGAAGCTTCCTATCCCACGCTTGGCTTTAATTTTCGAGCTCTTGACTGATCTCCCTGTTGAACAGCCTGACGTTGAGATGCTGATTTAGATTCATATTTCTATGTGCTTGCACTTCTGTGTTTCCCCAGCAGATAATCTGAAATCTACCCGGCATGGCTTTTGCTGTAATGTTTTTGGTGTGTTCTCCAAACGCTGTGGTCCTTAATCTCAACCCTCAGATAGCCGCTTTAACACTTTGTGATTGTCTTTGTAAAGTGTTGCTAACAGGAGTTGTTGGGGTGATAATCTTTCCTCATTCTACATCATCAGGTTTGGGTTTAATGGTGAGATCTTATGTCACAGGTGGTCTTCCTTCAGCAGCTACAGGTAAAGGCAGAGGAGCCAAACGCAAACAACAGCAGCAGCAGGACGGAGCTTCCACGGGAACAGCCAAAAGAACACGCAGGTATGGCTCTTTATTCCAGATAAACTGATTCAAATGAATCTTTTAACCACAGATATCTCAATTCTGATATTGTTTTGATGTAAGATAAAATATGTCATAAAAGGAGATTTTTTATTTAAAAGAAGGAATTTGATACTGAATCCGATTTGTTCATTACTTTCTCAATAAATAAATAAGAAGGTGATATGAACTTCATTATTATTACTTGTATAAATCTTTCGTTTTCCCCTGCAGTGACCCGTTGTTTTCAGCTCAGCGTCTGCCCCCTCACGGTTACCCCCTCGAGCACCCTTTCAATAAAGACGGTTACCGCTACATCTTAGCAGAGCCGGACCCTCACGCTCCTGACCCCGAGAAATTGGAGCTGGACTGTTGGGCTGGAAAACCCATCCCTGGAGATCTGTACAGAGCGTGTCTGTATGAGAGAGTCCTGCTGGCCCTCCATGATAGAGGTACATTTACATCAAACAAGCTTATGTTTAGAGCGATTGCACCTCATGAAATAAATAATATATAACAATCTGTGGAACACAAAAGAAGATATGGTGAAATATTGAGTTCTGACAATGAAATTTGTATTACTTACCACAGCTCCTCAACTGAAGATCTCAGATGACCGCTTGACTGTAACCGGAGAGAAGGGTTATTCAATGGTCCGGGCGTCTCACGGGGTCCGAAAGGGATCTTGGTATTTTGAGGTCTCTATAGACGAAATGCCCCCAGACACTGCTGCTCGACTGGGATGGTCTCAACCTTTAGGTCTGTATAACAGCTTCTTTATTAAGGCTGATAATTCCCTGGGTGTATTAACAGTTTGTGTTATGTGTTTTCAGGAAATCTTCAGGCTCCTCTGGGTTATGATAAATTCAGCTACTCGTGGCGCAGTAAGAAAGGAACACGCTTTCATCAGTCCATTGGCAAGCATTATTCTGATAGCTACGGTCAGGGTGACATCCTGGGCTTCTTCATTGAGTTGCCAGATGGCACGGAGACAGCGAATGCTTTGCCAGATACTTACAAAGACAAAGTAGGAGCAAACTGATTTGCTTAATTTTATTGAAATTAGTTTGCCACAGCTTTATAATTGTGTAAATGACCTGGATGTAAACTTTGGTGTGTCTGTGTTGTGTTCTTCGAAGGCTCTGATCAAATTTAAAAGCTACCTGTACTTTGAAGAGAAAGACTATGTGGACAAAGCCGAGAAGAGTTTAAAACCAACAAGTACAAGTCGAGTGAGTGTTTCGTTGTACAATATTGATCTGATCTGGCTCGCATGTTTCATACTGAAGAATTAAATGGATTGTGGTGTTTTTTTGTTCAGGTAATATTTTTCAAGAATGGAGTGAGCCAAGGTGTGGCGTATGAGAATCTGTTCGAGGGGATGTATTACCCTGCCATATCCCTTTACAAGAGCTGCACGGTGAGTCTTGCATTTCACTTCCTGGGATATTATCTTTTCAAACTTCAAGTTGGAATTTTGACAATGAAACTTTTTTTGGTTCAGACACTTCTGAGGTTTAATTTCCGAACAGCAGGTGTTTTAGTGTCTAGCAAAGTGTTGTGTTTGTACACTAGATGGTGTTGTACTGAAGAATGAAGTGCTGTCACATCTATTAACTTAAGCACTGTTTTCTTCTCTGTTTAGGTGTCTGTTAATTTTGGACCACACTTCAAATACCCACCAAAAGACATCAAGTTTCAGCCGGTGAGTAAGAAAGAAAACATTTCACTTTTTTTACATTTTTCTATGAGAACTTTAACAATGCAAAATAAAACCCTATTTTTTTACTACAAACTCACATGTACACCAAAAATTGTAAACAATAACTGTCTACTGTTTTCAAAATTTGTTTGTGTTAGTAAATTGAGAAATTTTGTATTTTTGTGTGAACTATTCTTTTAACGCCCTAATTTACGTTAAATATAACAAAATATTTAAAAGTTTTTTTTAACTCAACATTTAAATGATTCCACCATATTGTTAAAGAATATGCATTGTGAGGTGTTATTTGGTAAGTGATTGTTATATGCTGGTATTTTGTTGTGTAGATCAGCGATATGGGATGGGGAGCTGTTATCGAACACACACTGGCAGATATGTTGTACCACGTTGAGACTGATGTAGACGGTCGACGAAGCCCTCCATGGGAGGGTTAAATCCACCTTCTCCATCCATGAAAACACAAACGGTCTTTTAAAGACGCCAAATTAATTTCGCTAAAAATCTCACTGATAAAACGCAGGATTACACAAAGTAATTTGTTTTCTTTCGAGAGAGTCAGACTCAATGTTTTCTGTGCAGAACAGAAAATAAGACTTTCTTGTCATTAAATGCATAATGCATGACACATTGATGCGTGAAGTTACCGTGAATGGTATTTAATTACTCATGGTCACACATTCGGTTAAAATGTGCTAGATTTCACCATACAGTTTTATCTTTGTACGTCACAGTATTTTAATTGTGTCTAGTTAATGTCATTAACCTGTTTAAATCTAAAGGTGTGCCCTGGGAGTTTTCTCACAGTAATCATATTTCTCATACAGCCCCATAAGTTCCTTCATTTTGTTTGTTTGTTTATTGGTTTGTAGTTACTCAAATAGATGTAAAATATTTTTATTTTATGGCAAACCCAGTTTTATACATTCTTGTTTTAATAAAGGCCTAAACCGCTCTTTAGAGACTCTTTTATTATATACATTGTTTTATTATATACATCTGATTACAATTATATTCACACAAACAGACACAAACACGTTCACATTTACAATCTTTAATGTAAAAAAAGCAAAAAAAAGTGTACAAAACAAATGCATGACGAATCTTGAGAGAATGAAAATGGTATCCACACACTGCATATAGGGTTTGTAATACAGTACATTTACAAATGAGTCTTGTAAAGAGATTTTTATATGATTTTTATAATCATTTTAGAGTCTGTGTTGAATCTTCTGTGTGCGTATAAAAAATCGTCCGGATGTTCCATATCAAAAGATAAATGATGTGGGTTTTTCTGGAAATGCTGGCTGGCACTTTTACTCCTCTTGAAGTTTATGAATCAGGCTGAATCTGAACCCTGACTGGATGTGGGTGGACATATGGGTTCAGCAGATCTCCCCCTGTGCTACAACAGAATACAATTAAAGTGTTATTATGCATTTCAGCATGATGTGAAGAGATGACGCACTTAAGTTTGAGGGGGAAAAAATCATCCTAAGTGTTAAAATGTCTTAAGTGTCTCATGCTTAGATGATAGTATATGTGGAGTCAGTCAAATCAATCAAATGGAAAAAATAAGTTTTCTTGATTTGTCTTTGGTACTGGATAGTAAAACGAAGTAATATAAAATAATTACACGTCTGCCGAAAATTCTGTACAACAGCCGGTGCCGCCCGTTTTCCGGTGGACTCCGGTTACCCGTCTGTGTTTCCGAACCACTGATGGGGATCACAGCATTCCTGTCCAGATCAGGTGTTCTCGCTCCCTCCGGGCCAAACACATTCAAGTCCTTGAAACACTCCGTTTCGATCATCTAAATAAAAAAGTTTAAAAGTCACACTTTTTCTTAATATTTTACATTACAATAAACAATTGAAAAAAGATTTTGAAGAAATACATTGAAAATGTTTAATGAATTTCAGGTAATAAGATTAAGTTTTATTCTCTGCAATTATTCAAGACTCAAGACTGAATTCTCTAGAATAGTTTTAGAATTCTAAGGAATCAAAGTTTCACCAAGTCATCAAAATGAGTTTCTATCCCTTTAGTCTTTTGTAAAACAACATTTAATCCCTTTTTAAGTTCCACAATGACATCATCCTTAAGGACAATTGCTTAACATCAGTGAGATTTTGCTATAGATTTGATGAATGTTGTACTGTTATGTTCATGGCTTTTCAATACTCAGTCCCTAATTTGACACAAAATATCAATGCACAATGCTGAGAGCATTCAGTGTGCTTTGTTTCTGTGTTTCGGTAGCTCAACACAAAGGACCTGGGTTTGATTCCTGTGAAAGTGATTACCTCATTCTGCCAGGGCACGGTCACAGCTCCTGAGTTAAACTTCGTATAGAAATCAGTATCTGTCTCGTTGAGGATGACACCTCTGACAGTGGAGAACTGGTCGATGTCCAAGACGTCTGCACAGTAAACTGCTCTTGGCTGATAAAGTAAAGCACGTTTGATTCAAAATGCACTAGAGATGTAGATGTGTAATAAGGTCAATATTTATAGAAATACAATGACTCACATCAGGAATGAACGGTGGTTTCACTCGTCCAGCCTCCAGTCGGGTGAAGTTGATGCTTTTAAAGAATTGGTGGGCTTTGATATTGTCGCTTCCATTCTTAGTTCCACAGCCCAGTCTGTCATTAATGTTTTTTGCCAAGAGCTTTGATGGAAAAAACCAAACGTTCATCAGGTGATGCTGAATGTTATTTGATTTATATTTTTTTGTACTTTTAAGGTTTGAAACCTTTCATACAGACTGATATTATTTAATTCTTTGTTTATTCGATCAGACTCATGTTAATCACTAATTCGCCAAAACTCATTTTCAGTCTGCAATTTTGTTTTTGCAAATCTTGAAATCTAAAAAGAATCAAGATCATAACATGTGGCCTTACGCTTTTGCAAATGGATTTAGTATCTTCATCAAACTTGTTCCCGTAGTTCTCAGCCATCTCCAAAACTCTCCTTTCTGTCTCTTCTCTCGTCACCCCTTCCTTGTGTTTGCGGAACGGAGGATTTCCGGCTGTCATCTCATAGATTAAACAACCGAGTCCCCACCAATCTACACTGACACTGTAATATTTGTGATTGATGACTTCTGGAGCTAAAGACAGAATGACACTTTAATACCAAACATTGCCATTGAAGCTGGACTACATATCCATTCATTATTAATCAATTGATATCAGACAGGGCAAAAAACAGTTCTCTAAATTATTATAAATAAATCTGCTAGTGTACTATTTAAAGTATTTTGAATGAAAAACATGCCGTAATAAATCGAACACAACATCCTAATAGTTTTTTCATGAAAATATTTTGTTTCACATTATGTTCTTAGGTTCTTCATACCCATGTAACCCAGCGTGCCCACTCTTCCTTTGACCGATCGGTCCTCTTTCATGGTTACAGCAAGACCCAAATCGGATATCCGAATGTGACCTGTCAAACAGCACAATCTACATTTATTTTATCCATCATTTCCTTGGAAGACAGAATGAATAGAAAGGTTGTACATTTTTACATCGTGCCAATGCTGCAAGCGAATTTGTTATTTTCTTTAAAATATCACATTTATGGTCACTTCACTCACCATTAACTTGTGTTTTGCACTGACCTTCCAAACAATAAGTATACTTGAAGTTCACCCCACTGCATTATTTCTAGAAAGTATGCACTAGTATACTTCTAAGTGTACTTTTTGCACTCCACTTTGTGAACTTATAAAAATACTTTAAGATCAGCACAATTTAAGTTTACACTCAGAATTAACTGCTTATTTAGTTATTTTATATTGCAAGTATACTTGTATGTTTTCTTGCAGTGTACTTACGTATTACTATTTATACATAGGGAGTACACTTAAAGAATACCAACATGTTTCTATTCGGGTGTTCACTTTGTACTTGAGATATGCTTCTATGAGTTGTATTATGAGAAGTTTCTATCATTTCACCCCAAATCTTATTTGTTAGTTTAAACTGGAGGTTTATACGTGTGTGTAAAACCAAGTATGCTTCGTGTGTTAGTAAAGAACACTTATATGTATTTAGTCTTTGGAGTAAACCTCCGTTAGAAGATATCGCCAAATATACTTGATGTTAGTCAAGTATACCTAAGTATATTTCCAAGAAATACATGAATAGGTTTTTTTTGGTTGAACACACGTCATGAATGGTTAAGAATTTCCTTGTTTATGATCGTGAAAACAGATCTGCAGAAAAGTTTCCTGGTGTTGATTGAATGTCACTTTATAAAGACAAAAATAGAACATGTAGGGAAATTTGAGTTCCAGAATAGAAAATGAAAAGCAGAGAAACGTGTTTGACCAGATGTCTTTTGTTTTAAAGGGAAGTACACGTACCGTCATCATCCAGCAAAATGTTCTCTGGTTTTAAATCTCTGTTAGAAACACATAATTGTAGGTCAGGTTGCTTTCTATCATGGGTGTTTATTATCTGTATACAGCCACGGGTTCTACTGAAATGAAACCCATACCTGTAAATAATGGAATTCTGATGAAGGTGATCTAGGCCGCACAGGATCTCAGCGGCGTAGAATCGGACTCGGTTTATCGCCAGTCCCTGTGTTCCCATGTTATAGATGTGAAACCTCAGATCTCCTCCGTTCATCAGCGTCAGCACCAGACAGAGAGCTTCTTTAGTCTCATATGCGTACGCCAAACTCACCTTACACAACCAGATCACAAAATAAAGGAAGAATTTCATAAAACATGTCTGGGACGCATATCGCATCAAAATCAAAGGAAAAGCAGACATTGTTGCTTTGTACTTTTACTTTCATTAGTACTAACAAACCTCAATTCATTGTCATTACTGTAATTGAAACCTTTTAGAAGTTCAGCATAAAAAGTTTGTTGTTATAAAACACTTGCAAATGTTAACAGAAATTCAGCTAAAAGAAATGAAATCTATTAATTGTGAAGAAATCAAAAATGTATTTATTTTGGTTATTTTTTATCAATTCAATTCACTTTTATTGTCACATCACCATGGCACATGTGAGTGAAATTCTTAGGAGCTTGCTCCAAAAACAATCGCAGTACAGTTGACATGGAACATGTAACATATAGCACAGACTTTAACATAGGACAGTGTGCAATATGCACATGCATATAATCAGTAAACACAGTGTACTATTAGACAAACATATAAATATATATGCTTACTGTACATTAAATATTTTTATTTCATATTAATTTACAATATGTTTTAATATAGAATTTATTTGTAATTATATGTTATCTATATTGTTTACAGCATAATACACATTGGTGGTTGTAAAAAAGCACAACATTGCATGAAAAAATTAAACTTTAACTATACGTTCTAAATTCAGATGTTAACACAGAATTGTTCGTACTGCCAAATGCTGAAAACTGCTTAACTAAAATTCAGAGATAAAATATAAAGTGTCACAGTTCTCACCACAAATCGGCTGTTGACCTTCTCAAGAATCTGTTTCTCATTGAGAGCCATAGCTTCCCCCTTCTGTTTCTTCACTCGCTTCTTCTCCAGTTTCTTACAGGCGTACATCTTTCCTGAAGCTCTCACCTGACACGCACACACCTGCAGAGAAAACAACATCAGTTCTCGATCATTTCAAATCGGTCTTTCATTTTCATCCCTGTTTCTATGGAATAAATCCTGAGTTTTTAGGATGTGCCGGATGCCGGACACTCTCTTAGACACTTAAAAAACTTTGATTTTACCTCTCCGAACCCTCCCTTTCCCAAAACACGGTATTCACGAAATGTGTCTCTGGTGACCGGCCGTCTGTGGATGATAAAAACATCACAATCTATTAAAACATCGCGGTTTCAATGCTCATCTATGAAGATCTCAATCATTTTCTCAAATTTACATTTACGTTTATTCATTTGGCAGACGCTTTTATCCAAAGCGACTTGCAGCATTGTGCAGTTGTCGATCATCACTACACAGTAAACAGGGGTAAGATGTCTTCAAGGACACTTCAGTCATTGTCTGATGACCCTGGGATTCAAACCCACAACCTTCTGCTTACAAGTCCAACTCTCGAACCATCAGACCCCATAATAATTGCAATTAATCTACATCTTCTATCACATTCATATCACACCTACACACTCTTCGACAAGTTACACCTATTTGTTTCTGACTTTTTTTCAAAGCCGTTTTAAGAAACACTTTAATGATGAACAACTGAGAAATGAAATCCAACCTCTCAACCATCTTCCACTGCAGGAAGCGGTCAAAGTACATGCTTTTCTGATATTCTGTGAATGGATGTCCACTCAGATACTCATGCAGGGCTCTATAACAAGAGAAAAAACCTGATGAAATGTTTTCACTCAAAGGACATGTCATGAAACACTCATCCAATCTTGTGAGACTGACTTTAGGCATTCACTGAAGATATCTTCAGAGGCGTTGTATTTCAGGTTGTTTCTGCACGTCTGAAGACGATCGTCCAAAATGTCTTGCACGCTTTGAGTAGGCTGAAGAAGTTCAAAACAAGGGTGTTTCAGATATAAAGTGTAATGCAAAATGAAATGTCAACAACGATAAAAACTGAGAGATACCTGTGAGGTGAGATATCGGGTGATCAGTGCATAGCCAAAGGTTTTTCGTTTCTCATCTGGCGTGACCTCATATTCTTCCTGAGAGAGTGGGAATAAATGAAGTGACATAAATCAACTTTGCCTAACAAATGAGCGAGTCCATCAAAATGTATCATCAGGCTCAAGCACGATTCAATTTGCATTTGTACCATTGCATCCAGAAGGTCAATGCAATTCTGCAAATCTGTCTGCGTCGCACAGAAGAGTCGGAAAAGCTGTTTTCCAATGGGCTGCTTCACACACAGACTGAGATAGTCTCGCTCTGACGGACAGAAAACGTTTTACTAAAGATGTGTTTTTAAAACTGTGACTTTAAAGAGAACGTGTGGAGTCGGATGTTAGAATATCATCAAGCATCATTGAGATCAGACACAAATGAAGGCCAGTCTGATATCACATGCACAGGAGCATTCATAATGAAGCAACGTATTTAAAAATCAAGAAATATCATTCCGGGATCTCACCCATGCTGTACTCCAACTCTCTGCACTCATTTATGTGCGGGAAACGTAGAAAGTATTTCCATTTTCGACTTCTTCCTTTGCGGTTTCCATTATTGCCTACTGGATATTGGAAAGACAAAATATGAAGATTGAAATTTTGACACGTAAAACAGAAAACATTTCAAGATTTGAGGAACATCACTAGATCTGGATTTTTTAAGACGTCCTAAGAAGTTTCAAATGTGCCCAAACCAAAAGTTCTCCATTAAGAGTTTGGTGTGATGCCAGTTTTATTGGTTATGAATTTACAAACAAGAATCATTTTTAGACGCAGATCCAATAATTCAATACATTTGTTTTGCCATTGTTTAGTCTCAGTTTAGTTTTTTTAAGCTAAGGCTTAAAGAGATCATTTACTCCGAAATGAAACATTGCATCATCAGTTACTGACCCTCTTGGCGTTTCACACCGGTATGACTTTCTGTTTTTTTTGTTTTTTGCAGAACACAAAAGAGAAAGATAGTAAACTTAAACCATTAGTCTTGACATTGCATTCCATTGGTTTTGTCGCCACACCATATAAGTCAATTGGTCCCCAACATTCTTCATAATACCTTCTGTTGCGTTTTGCGAAAGAAACAAAGCCAACATCGTCCTGTCTGGGACTAGAAAAGGGTCATGATGGTTAAAGAAATGAACTCAAAAACTTGAAAAGCTACAAAGCTCTCATATTTTTTCGGTAGAAAGTAGATGTCAATGTTAAACATGACATGTTTAACATGATGTGCTAATTGGTTGGCTTTGTATGTCATTTCGACACAACGTCAAGTATATGTGTGTTCTATGTAAATGAGGATCTGTAAAACTGTATCAGCCAGTATAGAAGTTAATATAACAGTGAAAATGTTAAAACTACAGGAAGATGAAGCTCAGATGTGTGCGGACACACCTCGCAGCCACTCAGATTCACACAGAATTGACATGAACACTAGTTATAAATATGGAAGTAACAATTATAAAATAAATGACTGATTAATAATTTAATGACTCAAACACACTGAAGGGAGTGTTGAGAAGAGGGTTTTAATCTTAAGAGGTTGACAGAACTCGCACGACAGGTTAAACTGAGTTTAAAACAGCAACAAAATCTATATTTAGGCCCGAGATAAGCGGAAGTGCAGGTTATACTGACTCACACGATGAGCATTGAGAAAGAAGTCCGACCTGTTTGTGATGTAACAGAGAGATGACGTTAAGACATTGTGTGTCTGCTTTTGTCTCGGGTCAGTATTCTAGTTTAGAGGTTTGGGGACAAATGAAAATATGTTGAATGTGCTGTTTCCACCCGTAATTAAGACACAATACACAAGAATTAATGTGAAGCATTCATGTTTCCCAGAAGTTCATGTCTGACATCTGTCTACCGTGTAGGGATAAGTCTTGGCCTTTATTCGCATGAGATATTTGATTGGAGTTTGAAGGGAAAGTGTCAAACTTTTTCTCCAGCGCAGACCCAAGTAGAGACAGGGCAACACTCACAGAATTATTTGATGACAACCGTGTGACATTTGAGATCTTGGTTTGATTTGATTTGAATGCAAAAGAAGATATTTTGAAAATGTATATATATATAAAAAAAATATATACACACATTTTAAAAATATCTTTTTTTGGGTATAAAGGTATATATATATATATATATATATATATATATATATATATATATATATATATATATATATATATATATTGCTTTTTGACTTTATTTACATTTTCAAAATATTTTCTTTTGGAGTCTTTTGAAATGAAAAGCTGGAGAGTAAATGATGGCAGAATTCTCATTTATATATATATATATATACTTGCATTTTTTGTTCATTAATGGCTTTGAGGTTACCAACATCCTTTAAAACAGATAGATTCTTTGTGTTGTGTGATGGGTTTGAAATGAAGAGTTAATGATGAAAGCATTAAAGATCACATCAACAGTGTCACAAGATAAATCTATTAAAAAAAATGCATTCAACATTTGATTAACCATCTTCTATATACTGCTTTTAAGCTATCTATCACAAAAAATCTTTACATCATATACTAAAATAAATGTTCTCACCTTCTCTTGCTTTTATGAGTGCACAGTTTGCTACCATGGATTCAATCTCCATATCTCCCCAGTGTGAACCTTTGCAAAAGTCAGCCGAGTGGACAATTCTGCATTTATGATTGAAGTTTTCCTCTTGTGTTCTGGTGTGGATGTAGGGATGTCATATTCCTAGAAATTAAGACACTTCTCCATGCACCCTATAGTGAAGACTCACGTCTCCTGTGGGACGTTAATCAAATTCATGTTGTGAGCGTAAAGACCTTCACAAGCAAATGGCAAGACTCAACTTTCCTGTTCTGCATACATCAGATCTGTGGCCTATAATCTTGTTTCACCGGTACAGGTGCAGCTGCATCACACTTTCACTTTAAGTGCACCTTTTTATCAAAGTGTCTTAAAACTCAAAATCTCTCATCTTCAAAAGTGTGTAATGTCACTCAGATAAACTGTATTATTCAAAATTTCCTTTCCTATTACAAGAGAGTTACAAAAACTTATCTTTTAGATTTTGTGGTGAGATGCAACAGTGTTATAAACCATGAAACAGGCGCCACCATCTGTCACAAAATAACACACAACAAACACTCAACACAACAGTGATGGAACTTTGAAATATTTCAAAAGATAATGTGATTTTATGTCAATGTGATTTTCAGTAAATCATCAACATGCACAAAAAACATTTATTTATATTTGGGCCTTATAGAGAATTAAAAAAATTAACAGTCTTTTTGTATTTAACAAAATGTACAAAACATTTTATGTTCTATCGACAGGAGAAAACAATGTTTATATATTCTGTTCTGTTCTGTTCTGTTCTATTTTTCTGTTCTGTTCTGTTCTGTTTTATTCTGTTCTGTTTTATTCTGTTCTGTTCTATTCTTCTATTCTGTTCTGTTCTGTTCTGTTCTGTTCTATTCTGTTCTGTTCTGTTCTGTTCTGTTCTATTTTTCTGTTCTGTTCTGTTCTGTTTTATTCTGTTCTGTTTTATTCTGTTCTGTTCTATTCTTCTATTCTGTTCTGTTCTGTTCTGTTCTGTTCTGTTTTATTCTGTTCTGTTCTATTCTTCTATTCTGTTCTGTTCTGTTCTGTTCTGTTCTATTTTTCTGTTCTGTTCTTTTCTGTTTTATTCTGTTCTGTTCTATTCTTCTGTTCTGTTCTGTTCTGTTCTGTTCTGTTCTGTTCTGTTTTATTCTGTTCTGTTCTATTCTTCTATTCTGTTCTGTTCTGTTCTGTTTTATTCTGTTCTGTTCTATTCTTCTATTCTGTTCTGTTCTGTTCTATTTTTCTGTTCTGTTCTTTTCTGTTTTATTCTGTTCTGTTCTGTTCTGTTCTGTTCTGTTCTGTTCTGTTCTGTTCTGTTCTATTTTCCTGTTCTGTTCTGTTCTGCTTTATTCTGTTCTGTTCTATTCTTCTATTCTGTTCTGTTCTGTTCTGTTCTGTTCTGTTCTGTTCTGTTCTGTTCTGTTCTGTTCTGTTCTATTTTCCTGTTCTGTTCTGTTCTGCTTTATTCTGTTCTGTTCTATTCTTCTATTCTGTTCTGTTCTGTTCTGTTCTGTTTAATTCTGTTCTGTTCTATTCTTCTATTCTGTTCTGTTCTGTTCTGTTCTATTCTTCTATTCTGTTCTGTTCTGTTCTGTTCTGTTCTGTTCTGTTCTGTTCTGTTCTGTTCTATTCTTCTATTCTGTTCTGTTCTGTTCTGTTCTGTTTTATTCTGTTCTGTTCTATTCTTCTATTCTGTTCTGTTCTGTTCTGTTTTATTCTGTTCTGTTCTATTCTTCTATTCTGTTCTGTTCTGTTCTGTTCTGTTTTATTCTGTTCTTTTCTATTCTTCTATTCTGTTCTGTTCTGTTCTGTTCTATTTTTCTGTTCTGTTCTGTTTTATTCTGTTCTGTTCTATTCTTCTATTCTGATCTGTTCTGTTCTGTTCTGTTTTATTCTGTTCTGTTCTATTCTTCTATTCTGTTCTGTTCTGTTCTGTTCTGTTTTATTCTGTTCTGTTCTATTCTGTTCTGTTCTGTTCTGTTCTGTTCTGTTCTGTTCTGTTCTGTTCTGTTCTGTTCTGTTCTGTTCTGTTTTATTCTGTTCTGTTCTGTTCTATTCTTCTATTCTGTTCTGTTCTGTTCTGTTCTGTTCTGTTCTGTTCTGTTTTATTCTGTTCTGTTCTATTCTTCTATTCTGTTCTGTTCTGTTCTGTTCTGTTCTGTTCTGTTCTGTTCTGTTCTGTTCTATTCTTCTATTCTGTTCTGTTCTGTTCTGTTCTGTTCTGTTTTATTCTGTTCTGTTCTATTCTTCTGTTCTGTTCTGTTCTGTTCTATTTTTCTGTTCTGTTCTGTTTTATTCTGTTCTGTTCTATTCTTCTATTCTGTTCTGTTCTGTTCTGTTTTATTCTGTTCTGTTCTATTCTTCTATTCTGTTCTGTTCTGTTCTGTTCTGTTCTGTTCTGTTCTGTTCTGTTCTATTTTTCTGTTCTGTTCTATTCTTCTATTCTGTTCTATTCTTCTATTCTGTTCTGTTCTGTTTTATTCTGTTCTGTTCTATTCTTCTATTCTGTTCTGTTCTGTTCTG
This sequence comes from Triplophysa yarkandensis, assembly GCA_033220385.1. Lineage (NCBI taxonomy): Eukaryota > Metazoa > Chordata > Actinopteri > Cypriniformes > Nemacheilidae > Triplophysa > Triplophysa yarkandensis. The sequence continues at coordinate 2,100,918 of CM065663.1, read as the reverse complement.
TTCTGTTCTGTTTTATTCTGTTCTGTTCTATTCTTCTGTTCTGTTCTGTTCTATTTTTCTGTTCTGTTCTGTTTTATTCTGTTCTGTTCTATTCTTCTATTCTGTTCTGTTCTGTTCTGTTCTGTTTTATTCTGTTCTGTTCTATTCTTCTATTCTGTTCTGTTCTGTTCTGTTCTATTTTTCTGTTCTGTTCTATTCTTCTATTCTGTTCTGTTCTGTTCTGTTCTGTTCTGTTCTGTTCTGTTCTGTTCTATTCTTCTATTCTGTTCTGTTCTGTTCTGTTCTGTTCTGTTCTGTTCTGTTCTGTTCTGTTCTGTTCTATTCTTCTATTCTGTTCTGTTCTGTTCTGTTCTGTTCTGTTCTGTTCTGTTCTGTTCTGTTCTGTTCTATTCTTCTATTCTGTTCTGTTCTGTTCTGTTCTGTTCTGTTCTGTTCTGTTCTGTTCTGTTCTATTCTTCTATTCTGTTCTGTTCTGTTCTGTTCTGTTCTGTTCTGTTCTGTTCTGTTCTATTCTTCTATTCTGTTCTGTTCTGTTCTGTTCTGTTCTGTTCTGTTTTATTCTGTTCTGTTCTGTTCTGTTCTATTCTTCTATTCTGTTCTGTTCTGTTCTGTTCTGTTCTGTTCTGTTCTGTTCTGTTCTGTTCTGTTCTGTTCTGTTCTATTCTTCTATTCTGTTCTGTTCTGTTCTGTTCTGTTCTGTTCTGTTCTGTTCTGTTCTGTTCTGTTCTGTTCTGTTCTGTTCTGTTCTGTTCTGTTCTATTCTTCTATTCTGTTCTGTTCTGTTCTGTTCTGTTCTGTTCTGTTCTGTTCTATTCTATTCTTCTATTCTGTTCTGTTCTGTTCTGTTCTGTTCTGTTCTGTTCTGTTCTGTTCTCTTCTGTTCTGTTCTGTTCTGTTCTATTCTATTCTTCTATTCTGTTCTGTTCTGTTCTGTTCTGTTCTGTTCTGTTCTGTTCTGTTCTCTTCTGTTCTGTTCTGTTCTCTTCTGTTCTGTTCTGTTCTGTTCTGTTCTATTTTTCTATTCTGTTCTGTTCTGTTCTGTTCTATTTTTCTATTCTGTTCTGATCTGATCTGTTCTGTTCTGTTCTGTTCTGTTCTGTTTTATTCTGTTCTATTCTTCTATTCTGCTCTGTTGCGTTACATTCTTCTATTCTATTCTATTTTATTTTATTCTATTCTGTTCTATTCCATTTCATTCCATTCCATTCCATTCCATTCCATTCCTCTATTCTATTCAATTCTATTCTTATATTCCTTTCCTCTATTCTATTTTATTCTATTCAATTCTATTCTTATATTCCTTTCCTTTTCTCTATTCTATTTTACTCTATTCAATTCTATTCTTATATTCCTTTCCTTTCCCCTATTCTATTCTATTCTATTTTATTCTATTCAATTCTATTCTTATATTCCTTTCCTTTCCTCTATTCTATTCTATTTTATTTTATTCTGTTCTATTCTATTCTATTTTATTCTATTCAATTCTATTCTTATATTCCTTTCCTTTCCTCTATTCTATTTTATTCTATTCAATTCTATTCTTATATTCCTTTCCTCTATTCTATTCTATTCTATTCAATTCTATTCTAATATTCCTATCCTCTATTCTATTCTATTATATTCAATTGTATTCTTATATTCCTTTCCTTTCCTCTATTCTGTTTTATTATATTCAATTCTATTCTTATATTTCTTTCCTCTATTCTTTTCTATTCTCTTCTGTTGTATTCTATTCTATTCTATTCTATTCTATTAAATTCTATTCTTATATTCCCTTCCTTTCCTCTATTCTATTTTATTCTTTTTTTTATAGAATATATATTTATTCTAAAGTTTAAAGAATGTTTCTATGGGGATATGGGTCATTTCCACATGCAAACACAACCACAATACTTGCATTGATCCACAAACACACAGAACGAATAAATAAAAGCTCAGACGTGAATTATTTCAGAAACTCTACAGTAACAATTAAACTCAGAAGTAATGAAAACTCAGGTGATTACATTCATTAGAATACAGTCATTACGCTGTCAGCCAGCGCTCTTCTAACAACCAATCCGCTATCCTGCTTTCCGTGCGCGTCAAACGCGGCAACCAATCAGATCGAACCAGTGAAAACGGCTCGTCGCCATTGGTTGGCGGGCTCGATCCGGGTTCCGCCGTAAAGCCAGTTTAGTAGCCGAGAGGTACCAAGATGGCGGAGGTAAGTTGGAAAATAGGGGGAAGGCGTCATATTTTGCTCGTTGATATTCTTCCCCACACTCCATTATTGTGGCTTTTTCGTTCATGATGATATGTAATAGTGTCTTATGTTTGAATAAAGGCCCGCTCGGGGGATATTCGAGCTGTTTTGCTCGTTTTATCCAGTGGTCAAAGCGTCGATGTGGCCTCGGGAGCGAGCGTCGAGCGTCCGTATTAAGCGTCACATCTGAGCTCGAGCTGTCGCTGACACTTTATTTTATTTATTTATTTTATTTCTCGATATTTTTAGTTTTTTTTCCACTTATTTTCCTCATTGCTGGACTCTGGTGTAATATTTGTTCATCGCTGCACAACCGAACTGATTGATGCTGAAAAGTGACGACATCAAAGCATGAATATATTTAATATTAATGTCAAATATTATTTTACAGAGATTATAATTAAATGATTTTAAACTCATTTCTTTGATTTATTACTCACTGTTTGGATTTCTCGTACAATTTTCTGTTTGTTTAGTTAGACATTTGTTTAAAATGTATTTTAGGTTATAAATCTTAAATTTAACCAAACATATTAATATAAAATGTAAACTTTGAACTGTATACTAATTGTGCAGTCCTGTTTTTTTTAAAACAATTTATTTAATTTTTTACTATAGCTATGAGTTTACGTCCAAAATGTCAATTATATTTTTAAACTTGCATTAGAATTACTGATTTAACAACATTTCAGATTATTATTATTATTATTATTATTATTATTTATCACAGTACTACCGATCTACTTGCATATCCAAAATTTAAAGTTTTTTATTTTCTGATTTGGTGTCTGAATTGCAAATAAATCTCCATTTCACATGTAAGTATTTTATAATATAATAGATTGTGTTTAGTAGTGTTTTTTACATAATTATTTACAGTGATAATCATAATTAATTTGACGGAAATTTAGATGAAAACTATTGTTGCTATGGAAACCAAGTGATGTTACGGACGGTATTGCCCCGTATGTTTTTTCATCAAATTATTTTTTTCCTCATTTTTTTAGGCTTCCTTGGGAAGTACAAGCCCAGGTAATGCGTCTTAAACAATTGTACGGTTTAATCTGAATATTTCATGTGAATATTGCATCATGATTGGAAGCTGTTCGCAAAACCTTTTCATTTTTGTATTATTTTAGTTGGCTCTTTGTCATCGGAAGATCATGATTTCGACCCGACGGCAGAGATGCTGGTGCACGATTATGACGATGAGCAGACGTTAGAGGAGGAGGAGATGAGGGAAGAGTCGAATGGAAGTTCGGAAATCGCTGATCTAGAGAAGGTTTGCTTTCCTTATTATTAGCCCTGTGATGGCTAATAATATAATTCTGAAGTATTCCAATAATACTGAAAGGCATCTTAATGTTTTTGTCACAGGAGGGAAATATGCCTTTGGAAGAATTGCTAGCTTTGTACAGATATGAAGCAGTGGACAGCACCGTCGGAGGGTCAAGTGCGGACAGTTCTTCTGTAGAGCTGACCGATGACCTGCCTGACATGACACTAGATAAAGTGAGTTAACAGCAGTTTTAAGAACACTTGAGTTCAATAAGATTTCACAGGGACTCAAATCTGCTTCCAATGTTCTATCAGGAGGAGATTGCTAAAGATCTGCTGTCTGGAGATGATGAAGAAACACAGTCTTCTGCTGATGACCTCACACCATCTGTGACATCACACGAAACAAACGATTTCTTCCCTAGGACCCTTCGCTGTAAGCATGAAGTAGTTTTTTGTTGGTAATTTATATGGGTATTAAATGGGTACATAGTCCTAAAATTTTCTTTTATTTTAGCTAATGCTCTTTATGATGGAGATAAAGAATCTGAGGGTGAAGATGATTGTTTGAATCCTGAGGATTCACGAAAGGTGAAGAAACTATATTTTTATTTTCCTGAACGAGCAAATGTGTATATTTAAGAACAGTGTTCATTTTTATTACATTTTCTAATCGGTTTCACAGGAAATCATGGTTGGATCTAACTACCAGGCAGAAATTCCTGCTCTTGCCTGTTATAACGATGAGGAGAAAGGTAAGTTGATGAATTCAGGTGCTCCGTTTTAGCAGTGTGAAGTACTTTTTATTCGTCCATGTAGTAAATTTTTTAATTTTTTAGTATATGAAGATGAAGATCAGCTGCTGTGGCAACCGGACATGTTGTCTGACTGTAAATTAAGAAGTTTCCTGCGGGATGCTGCTGTTGGTGCAGATGGAAAGATGCAGGCAAATGCAGAAAGTTCTCTTGTCAAAGACAATGAGCAGGTAAATGCCACTAAAGTAGTTTCCGAAACAACAGTATTAATTTTTATATAAAGAGAGTCACTAGAATCAACTTGTTTGTTTCCTTTAGGCTTTATATGAGCTTATGAAGTGTAACTACAATGTCAAAGAAGCCCTAGAACAATATCGAAGCAATGAAAAAACTACAAAGAGTAAGTACATATACCGAAAAACTGCTATAATTTGACAATTATCAGTATTGATAGTTGTTTTTAATAGATGAGATGCTTCCATGGTCTGAAGAAGAATGCAGGAATTTTGAGCATGCTCTTCTGTTATATGAGAAGAACTTTCACCTCATCCAGAAACACAAAGTAAGAATTCCACTCTTTTGTTCATGACGATGAACACCAGATTTACTAATCAGGAAACTAAATTTGGTTTATTCTTCTTTATAAATGGTATTTTTATTATAATTTTAAGGTCAACACAAGGACAGTGGCAGAGTGTGTCGCATTTTACTACATGTGGAAGAAGTCTGAACGATTTGACTTTTTTGTCCAACAAAATCGATTTGGCAAGAAGAAGTTCAGCAGCTATCCTGGTGTCACGTGAGTTTCTCAAAAAAATAATGACTTTTTTTATTTTTTTTATTAAGCTTTATTATGACCTTCACCTTATTCTTTTGAATTTGAACTCTTATCACTCTGTATGGTTTGTGTGTTGCAGGGACCTGATGGACCGGTTGGTGGATGAAGCTGAGGGTCTTGTGGATGGATCAGCATCTATTTGTTCCTCCAGCAGTGGCAGGACAGAACCTGCAACGGAACAACAGTTGAACATCCTCAACTCCATCACAGCCAGTGACCTCTCCGGTGCGTTTCCAAAACCAGATGAAAAGACCTAGAACACATGTATTAAAGCAAATGGAGTCATTGTTAATTTTGTGTGGAAAAGAGCTCTAAATGCTTTCCTGTTGATCCTTTGTTAGAGGATGCTGCTAACAATGCTAGGGTCGTGGTTTTGATCCCAGGGATTGCACATATTTGGGGAAGTCATGTCCTAGTGGTTAGAGAGTTTGACTTCTAACACTAGGGTTGCAGGTTCAAGTCTCGTGCCGGCAATATCATGACTAAGCTGCCCTTGAGCAAGGCACCGAACCCCCAACTGCCCCCCGGGCGCAGCAGCATAAATGGCTGCCCTCCGCTCCGGGTGTGTGTTCACAGTTGGTGTGTGTGTTCACTACTGTGTGTACACTTTGGATTGGTTAAAATGCACAGCACTAATTCTGAGTATGGGTCACCAAACATGGCTGTATGTCACATCACTCACTCACTTAAAAATGTTAAGTATAATGCAGGCCTTGCAACTAATTGTTATTTATGTTCAATTCAATATTGGCTTCCAACAATTATAAAAAACAAAACATCGATTTTAAACGATTATTGTACCACCTTAAGTTTTTCATTGCTCTTTATTCTATATATAATATTTATTTGATTTATGTAGTATTATCTTTTTTTACATTTATTTGTTGTTCAGTTGAATATGTTGGAAACCTATTTATTAATAATATATTGATTTAGTCAATGTGTTAATCATGTAATAACCAAGATCTTCACATTGGGCAAAATTATTGTTTATAATTTTTATCATTAGCACATAACCCCAGTATAATGCAATGTAGGCCACTTAAATAAAAGTGTCTGCCAAATGCATACATGTAAATGTGTAAATGTAAATGCATTTATGGATTAAATTCAAGCTGCTAGTAGGCTCTGCGAGTTAAAAGGCTTTAACCATATCTTCTTTTTTTTTTGACTGTTCTTTTTGTAAATATGTTTATGTCTCCCTCCACACAGCGCTGACAAGTACAGTCGCCTCTGTGTGCAATCCAGCGGACGTCAGCTGTCTGGACTCCTTCAACTTTTCTCCTCTGGACGGGCTTCACCGTGGGTCCCTCAGCCATGAAGAGCCACTCAACTACTCTAGCAACGGAGACGGTGACTGCCTGAACCTGCTTGAGACCGGCTTCTATCACTCGGACCTCGGTCAAATCAATGTGTGCGGAGAGGACTGCGAACGACCGCCGACCAAGCGGCTGAAGATGGGTCTGTCGGAACCGTTCATTAGTGACGTGTCAGTAGGCAGCAGGAACATGGACTTTGAGAGCCGCGGGCATCACATTACGAGTGCTAAAATGGCGGTTTCTGTCACTGACTTTGGTAGTTTGTCGCCCAGCGAGGGCGGTGGCTACATGGGTGCACACACACTACATCAGCACACGGCGCTGCAGACAGAGTAATAACTCACATCCGCGCCACCTCACGGGACTAACTGCAATCAAACGTGTACATAGCCACTTCCTGGATATTACCTTTTGGGTTTTCGTTTTTCAGTTATATACTTGTATATATGTACAGATGCATTCTTTCTTAGATTTTTTTTTTACTATGACATCAGTGATGTCTAATTGTACAGATTTAAATCTTGATTTCTCAAGAGTTAATACAGCCATTTATTTCCAGTCTTGAATTTTGGAAGTGTCATAATGTGTCTACGTCCGAATACTGTGGAGAAATGAACTTGTTGTGGCGGAACCTTCGGCAGGCGATGAAATTTTTCTAGCCATTATGATTGGCTGTAGGATCAGCCTCTCTTCTGTGGTACGTATCAGTGTTTACAGGCGTTTGTACCTGGCTCGTGTAGTGGTCATCCCAGGGTTCCGGGAATCTACCTTCTGAACTCCATTTACTCTGCGCCGTGTTTATTTTTGTTGAAGTCTTTCATCCAGCATCACAACTCTGAGAACGCTTTTTTCTTTAAGTTTATCAAAAAATATCATCTGTTAGCCCTGCTATTCGTTGGAGATTTTCTGCTCTTGTGACAAAAAACAGCTCATGGAAATTGTCAACCATCATGATGCTTCAGGCAAACAGCCCTAAATGAAAATATAAACGATTACAATGACCTGTAATGGGTATAAAACACAATGCAAAATGATTTTTTTCTGTTTCACCTATTTATTATCCTTCTTTATATGCTCCCTATGTATCTTTGCTTTATTAGACAGTGGAAAGTAGTAAATTGGTGTATTTATTGCTGTGAAGACCATTGGACTGCATTATGGTCTGTAATGTTTTTGTTATTCTAAAATTGTGAAATTACTGGCACATGCTCTGTTTTCGAATGTGTACAAGATTATTGCAAGATGGCTATTTATTTAAATGTTGTTTGCAGGGATATCTTAAACGTATCATAGGTTGAAGACACCGGAGCAGAATCGACCAGTTTTTCTGTTCCCATTAGTTATCAATTATGCAAAGTTGTAAATGAATTGTTTTTGTTATCTGCCTTTTTTCATCCATGTTCACTGCCTGGTTCTACTGCGACGTATGTCCCTACAGTCTCTGGTCTTTGCTTTTAAGATGTTTGCAAAGGCCTGAAAGCACCGACCCAACACAATCTATGCATCTGACACTAGAACCTGCTGTCAAAGCGCTTGTTGATTGTACATAAGCCAGTGAAACGACTGAGATTTGGTTACATCATGAACAGATTAAATAGATTCATTTTGTCCATTGAAACTCACGGTTTGTCCATACCTTTGATTTTATTCCTCCCTCAAGTGTATTTACCTCCATGCTTTTCAAAGCTTCACATGCTCTCCTATGGCAATAATTTGTATATATGTACAGTTAACCACACACCTTCCTGTTTGGTTTTCTTCCTTGGCAAACAGACTTGAACTTGAAAATGTAAATCTGTGCTCTTGAGTCTGTATGTACGCCACAAGAATGCCTTCTTTACTTTCCTTAATGTTCGGCTGGCTTTATTCCTGAAAAGAGATTTGCTTAAGAAGAGAGTTATTTATTTATTTATTCACTCAACTGCAAGTGGATGGAGTATGTTAGAGTTCTGTATACGAGTGAAATAAAATGTCGTGGGGTCTCTTGCCCCGTGTGAACACCATTGATACTATGCCGTGGTCCTTTTGGAGATGCATAAGAGAAGTGGTGGAGTTTGTTGAATGTACAGTATTATTTTAACTTGGGGATTTATTGAACTCGTTCAATGACGAATGTTTCCCTGTTAAGGCAGAATCCAGTTTTGCAGTGTTGCCTTAACGCTAATTCAAAAGCTTGCATGTTGAGTCTACCTGGAAAACGCTCAAAGACAATGCCCTCACAGGGCCGAACGAGAGACGTTTCCTGGTGATGATCAATCATGAACGGTGTGTTTTCAGACTTTTCAAGGAGGGTGACTTCGAACGGCTTGTGCTACGTCTGTAAAATTGTGTTTCCTTGTATCTTATCGCCAGAATTCTCCATATTTTATTTTGTCTTTACATACTTGAAGAAAGTGTATTGATGCTTAAATTTAAATACAATGAATACATTATTCTCCAATCTTGTAGGTCGTGCAATTTCTTTCTCATGTCCCTCCAAGATATTGAAGAGCTTTAGGAAATTGTGATGGTGCAGTAATTTGTCCAAAGTTTGTATAGAAAGCTGAACATTTAAATTGTAATGTAGTAATGGTCTGCTTCCAGGGAAAATTGTACATTTTAAAACCTTCCCTTATCTTCAGAATTTTTTTCTTTTTTTGTTCGATGTTCGTTCACACTTTCTTTTCGGAGGAGGTTGAATTAATTATGGTTTGGTTCTTTAACACTTTGATGTAATACAATTCTTGTGTTAAATAGACAATCAAATTGCAATTGATATTTAAAATTACTTTTTTTCATTTTTAATGTTTGTACATATTCACTGTTCTTGTTTTCTTGGTTTTTATTTTATGTTGTACTTAACTGGCAAAGCGTTCCGGGAATAAACTTTTGGAGATCTTAAAAGTGTTGGGAGTTTTTAAAATGGTGAATTTCTTAAAACCTTTTAAATGGTCATGTATATCAACTTCCTAATATAAAATGTAACCATTGTATTTACGACTTTCACAAACTGAATAAGATGAAAGATTTGACCAAAAATGTCACTTTGAATCAAAATGTTTTTTTACATGTGTTTTATGCGACACTGATGTTGAAACATTGCTTTGGAAACATGTTAAAATGTTCACACACCTATTTGCAGAACAGAAACATTTAATAAACTTATTATTATTTTTTGCATATTCACAACTCACAAACATTAAAAAATGTATTTAATGCACAAGTGTGTAGTAGTTTGAGAACAATTCTTCGTCTCTTCTGATTTCTCTCAGTGACACAAGAACGACAGTACGCAAAGGTCTGCAAGAGAAAGTGAAATTTAGGATGTAAAATATGACAAATCAATACAAGTTCTTTTGTCTTGCCTTTGTGAATCAGGTTTGTAGTTAATATTTGGCAGATACTGACGAAGCTCGAGAGGAAATTCACTTGGCACGTCAAACTCTTGATAGCACACATTTGCCTCTTTTTCTGTTGAAGATAAAGATTTTTTCAAAGTTAAATTTATGCACAAAAGAGCAGATTTATTGATTGTATTTTTATCAATGTATTACAATCCCCACTTGCCATTTGAGCAGTTGTTCACATACTGTCCCACAGCGAGAGGATTCAGAGGGTCAGAGGTCAACCAGGAACAGTCACTTAGATGAAAAGGACCAAGTCTGTCTCGTCCACTGCAGGATCTGTCGAGCAGGGTGATCAAAATAAAGATCATTTATGCCTTTATAAATAAACAACTGCTCAACGGTTAAGGTACTTTAACTACCTTATCCTTTTAGATTTGTCTTCACATTTTAGAAAAACAAAAATCTTGTTAAAATGAACAAATAAAAAAGGAAACTGAATTATGTTATAACAAAAATGACATTTCATCTTCAGAGTAGTCACCTTTATAATAAAATTTAGTGTTATTGGCTTTTTGTTCTTCAATATACAATAATCAAACTTAATCTACATTACATTGTATTTACATGAAGTCATTTAGCTGACGCTTTTATCCAAAGAAGCATTTAGAGCAACAGGTAACAAAGCCATCGTAAGAGTGAAATAATGCCAGTCTAGGTAAGCAAAACCATGGGATATGCCACGTGCCAAGTATGTTTTTTTATTTTATTTGATAGAGATCAAGCGATGATGTCAAAAGAGGTTTATTAGAGGGTTTGGTGCAAGGGAAAAAGATCTGTTTTAAGGCGGTTTTGAAAGATGGAGCCAGAGTCTGCCAGACTCGTTCTAACGGGCAAATCAAAGGCTTAATTAACTTATATCAGACGAGGCATACGTCATCGGATCTTAAGCATTTTTACATTTATATTTAGTCATTTAGCAGATGCTTTTATCCAAAGCGACTTACAAAAGTCGAGGAGAAAATGAAGCGGTAAATAGCCGATAAAACAATAGGTGAACAAGTGCTACAACAATGTTACCGAGTGACACAGAGAGAGAAGTTACAAAAGATTTTTTTTTTTTTTTTTTTTTGATAGAGTGAGTAGTTAGAAAAGAAGTGAGTTAGTGAGTTAGATGTAGCCGGAAAAGATGAGTTTTTAGGAGGTTTTTAAAGATAGAGACCGAGTCTGACAAGCGTGAAGCCAGAGGCAGATCGTTCCTCGATGGTGGAATGGCTTATTATATTTTAAATAATAAGAAACAATTCCCTCGTGTGTCCCAAAACCATTGATCGGTTGTTGGATCTGTGCTCACCGATAGACTACTTTAGAGACGGCCTTGTCATTTCCGTCAATCAAAACTCCATCAATGCATCTAAAGACAAACAGATTGTGTATGGACTGAAAAAAGATGGGCTCATCCGCTTGATATATGGTCCCTGTGAAACAAAGAAAACCAAGACGTTATTAACAGCGTACAATAAATGGAAATAACACGATATGACAGCACATGACAAGCATCTTAGAGAGATCTGCTGCACATGGATTGAAAATCAGACACATCTTACAGACGTCTCAAGACGTCTTATTCTGCATGGCATCCGACAGCAGACTTATATCAGATGAGAATGCAAATATCACACAGATGTCTTCCAGATGTGGCATCTTGAGACAAGTTCACTTTAAAAAAAGAAAGAGTTACACTTATTGTAATACAATACATCTTAAAGAACACGTGGTTACCAGGATACATTGCAACAATGTTTCCTTTCTTGACTTTTCCTTCTGTTAGGAACACACCTGTCCCAGCATTCTTCAGCAAACTTATCTTTCTTTCTACTTTAAACCCTAAAGTGTTCATCATCACTGTATGGGAGTCAAGACAGTGCGCGCTCTCGTGGCTGCTGTAGATGCGTGCACGCGCACGGAGCGTCTCGAGCGCCTCGCGCTGGTTCTTCAGGTCGTTTCTCAAGAGTTCAGTGAAGAAGCAAACCAGGGACTTGAACACGTCTTCATCTTTAAGGAGTTTGTCTTGTGAGCGATCCTTGACCCGGCGAAGAGTTCTGAAACATCGAACGTTTTCATTTATTCACTTTGTGCATTAACATCTTCTTGAGACAAACTCAAGGAAGTGTTACCTCGGGTTTTTCTGCAGGTTTAAAGCAATCCACGGAACAAATCTGTGCCTGTAAGACTTCCATCTCACTTTAAATGCGCTCACGAGCGCTTTAATCGAGCCACGCATTGTTTATGCGGCTGTATGTCGCGTCTCATGCTGACAGCATACGTCACGGGGGCGCGTGTTAAAGACGCCGCCATATTGGAAAGGTCAGGGCTGGTGTACAAACACACACATGTGGATGGGGAAGCTGCGGGGTTTCTGGATTTAAAACACTTGTAATGTCTGTTTAAGTTCTTTAATTTCTACTTGAAGTGTAGCATGGTCACTTTAAGTATTCTGACATTTAATGTTTTGTTATTGTACAATACTGAAAAAAGTGCTTGTTTGAATTACAGGGACAGTATTTGGTCAAGAAATCAGGAAATTAAGTAAATGAAGTATTTTCACATCAGAAACATTGCAGGGTTGCCAGGTTTATAGCAGCTCTGCCCTGTCAAACATGTCTGCTTGTGCAGGTGACTCAGTGGTGGGTTGGTGCGCATGCGCATGACTGGCATCTAGCAGCTGGGAGTGCAAGAGTTCCCCAAACAAGAACAAAATTAAAATAAAGATAAAAAATTCATTTAATAGATTACTGAAAATAACGTTTTTTCTACATTGACATATACATTTAGTTAATTTTCAATGATCCTGTTAATATCATCTGTTGGCTCAATTTGAACATGTAAAACACTGATTGTGAAATAAGACAACAATATTATAGATAATACAATCAAAGTTTATTTATTATCTTTCCACATCTTTACAAATGTTGGGTTATGTCTCACAAAGTACATGACATGTATGACATCAGGAAACCTTGCCATGAATTAATATAAAACAAATAAATGCGAATGGGTAATTCCAGCATTATGGACGTGACATTTTGTGTTATTATTTATTATCGTGGTATAAAAACGCTCTTATAATGTTATTGTTAACATTGAAATGAACTATTTGTTTATATAACACAAAATTCTTGTTGATAGTGTCTAAATATCAGAAAAATATCAGTCTATGTGTAAGTTTTCTATTTGAAAAAAAAGATCAATAATCCTGATTTATGGATGTGATAAAACAGCATTTATGTGAATTAAAATGGACCAGAATCAAAAATGCTCCAAGGGATAGATCTTTATAGAACATAAAATAATTGTGTCTATTTTTAAGTGGTATTATGGATGTGTCATCCTGAAAATCACCCTAACTTCTCAATGAAAAACCATTCACCAATATAATTCTATAGAAACTTACAGAGATGTCATATAGGGAGGAACACCAAATATTCAAAAATGAGGCATTAGTAAAGTAAAAACCTTTGGTCAACACGTTATATTTCCATGGAAAGGTTCACAATTTCATGGAATTGCCCAAATGTCCAGTCTGTCATTTTTACACTCTTAAGTTGTAGATCTCACCGGCTCATCCAGACCATCAGAAGTGTTCATGGAGTTAAAAGCACTCCTTTAAAGATTGAACACAAACCAAACTTAAAATTGTCCTGTTGGATTGCATTGAACAAATTATGATTGGACGAGAGAACATTTCGCATTTAAACAAAAACAGGTTGTGGATTTATGGCAGTTTGGGAAAGAACTGAATCTAGCAGAAGATTTTAAAGAAGAAAATATAAAGATATGGCGTGAAACATTGATGGAGCACAGAATAAGTTCAGTGCACATCAAGAATGGCTTGACCAACTCACATCTCATATTGGAAAAGAGCTCTTCGTGTAATCTTAATTATATTTCAATTGCGAAGGCTTGAGATTTGACCCTTAAACTGTGTATCTCGTCTTATTTAACTGTATCACACCCCAAGGGTTTCAAAACTGTGTTTGTGGATCATGAAGTGGGTCGTGGAAAGTTCTAAAAATTCTGTTTGGTCTTATTTTTATCGAGAGATCAGTTGTGGTCTGGTGGTTGGGTTATAAGTAGAAAGTTTTGGGTTTGAATCCCAGTGTCAGACAATAACTGAAGTGTCTTGAGTAAGACATCTTACCCCTGATTACTCTTTAATTATAATTGGCACTATATTGGCACTTTCTATAAAAGTGTCTGCCAAATGAATAAATGTCAATGTAAAGACAATAGCATTGATAATTTACCATTAGATTTGTTATTGCAGCTTCAATTTGATTCATTATACTCTTGGAAAACATAAACTACTATATGTAGAGAATATGAAAGTGTTTTCTTCCTATATTTTCATTAAAAATATTTTGCTGGATATCAATATAGATGACACATCTGCATGGGTCCTATAATAACAAAGTTTGGGAGTTGCTGTATACTGATAGCATTCGTGTCCTCCATTATTAACAGAGGATCAAAGTCCTTTACATTATAAAACTGGCTTATTTTATAATCTCAATATAAGGTGAGAAAAACAACAGACATCATGTGATACACTCTCCTATATGTGTGACGTCATCTGCCATGTGCAGAATATCTCCCCGCAATTCCAGATCTTTTATACAAACTTAATAAAAATACTAATAATATAATAATAATACATACTAAAAATTACTACTACTAATAATATAACAATACATGCTAATAATATTAATAATAAAATAATAAAAGTGTTACATAAAGTAAAAATGTATAAAATAATATATTCTATATTATTATTAATTCAATGCCATAAGAAAAATGGGTTATAAATATTCACGTCAAATTAACATTAGCTGCCGAGAAAAACAAGAGACAGTATATATGTTTAAAAAAAGGAAATAACATTACATAAATTTAAATATTTTAGATGTTTTTAATGCTTTTTTATTATTTGTTTGCTCCAATAGATTAACATACAATTTCAATTTATTAAAAAATGAGAAGTTTGGTTTACATTGAGCCCACTTTTGCTTATATGTATGGAATTTTCCTAATTAAATAAACAAATGATAAACATGTTATTCTTTACAATTCCGTCTTTCATTCTACGTATAAAAAAGCACATCAAATATTCACATTTCTATCATACATTTCTATCATACATTCTATTTTATATAGAATAAAACGACCCTATTCCATACATGTCTGACGAGCCTCCCTCTGATTGGCCGACCTTAAGAAAGAGGCGTGGCCGATTGCAATACCCCGAACGCGATTGGCCGCTCGACGTCGCGCGCGTGTCCCCGCCCCCTCCGGCGGCGCCGTGGATGCTACGCGTGTCGTTCCGGTGACGTCACCGTCAACCCGTTGCCATAAAAGCCCGACGCGACATCTCCCCGTAACCATAGGACCTCGAGCCAGCAGAATGGCGGCGGGCTGCGCGACGCTCCACGGGTCACAGTTCCGGGATCTGCTGGACGCGAAGCACAACGTGCTGTTCGACTGCGACGGCGTCATCTGGAACGGCGAGACGGCCGTGACCGGGGCGCCGGAAGTGGTCAGCCTGCTCAAGCAGCGGGGCAAACGGGTGTTCTTCGTCACCAACAACTGCACCAGGCCGCGCGAGAGCTACGTGCAGAAGTTCGGCCGCCTCGGCTTCACGGGCGTCGCGGAGGAGGAGATCTTCAGCTCGGCGTACTGCTCCGCCGCTTACCTGCGGGACGTCGCGAGGGTCCGGGGGAAGGTCTACGTCATCGGATGCGGAGGGGTCGTCAAGGAGCTGCAGGATGCTGGCGTGCACGTGCTGGAGGAGGTCGGGGATGACGAGCCGGGTACCAACATCTCGAACTGTCCTCTGGATCCGGATGTCAAAGCGGTGCTGGTGGGCTACGACGAGAATTTTACCTTCATGAAACTGGCCAAAGCCTGCTGCTACCTGAGGAACTCTGAGTGCCTGTTTTTGGCCACTGACCCTGACCCCTGGCACCCTCTGAGGGGGGGGAGAATCACCCCAGGTACTGGCATCTGCCCTCACTGGGGACAGGAGTGGCTCATGTGTGTCACATCACAAGATGTTTGTCATCGGTTTGGGCGACACAAATCACTTGGGTTGATTAATCGATCGATTATTCGGTTGGGTAATCGATTAATCGATTCGGTATACGCATTGATCGAGAGAGTCGATGAGTTGAACTTTGGTTTGAGTGACCCGGCTCAATCACACTTATGCTTATACAATGGTAGATTTTGCCAAGCAGATTTTATGGTCAGGTTTGCTCACACGCATGAGGAATTTGTCTTGTTCAACTGCACAATGTTGCGACAAGAAACAAGACGCATAGGACATCATAAAATAAAAAATATAAATGATATGAAGTTACACACATGAGACGGAAGAGCTCCGGATGGAATAGAATATGTACAGATGTCATAAATCGGCGAATGTACACATTTTTACTGCGCTCTATACAAGTAACATATCTTGAGTTCTCTTATTAGCGTTGTTATTAGGATTACTATTATTATTGCTCTCTCTTGTACATGCATGAAGCTCAGGCCTTTCAAATTCCACGTCCAAATCTTTATGGTTCACTGTAACAGTATTTCAGTAATCAGAACAGAAAATCTGTCTCTTTACGCATTGAAGAATCTAAGCTAAAAAGAAAAGTCTTCATTGGCTTTATATTGCATTATTAATTTGAATGCACGGAGTGTTTTATCCTGGCGATCGTCCTCTTCTTACATTCTGCTGCTGTAATAAGCAAGAACAATGGAAACATATTGTAAACTTTAGTAAGACAACAGCCTGACACAAATGCATCAATAATATTGGAAATCGACACACGTTTTTTATATTGTGAAAAGCTTTTATTTTTGTGATCTAGTCTAAAGCATTGTTTACAGCTGCTTTGTTTCATTGTCTGGTTCTAGCGAAGCGCCGCAGCACTTTTCTGTCATGCACAATAGAATGTTTCCGGAACAGAATTATAAACGGTCTTCTTCACATATCTCTGCAGGTTCTGGGAGTCTCACGGCAGCTTTGGAAACGGCCAGCAGCAGGAAGGCGACCGTCATCGGCAAGCCCGGCCGCTTCATGTTCGAGTGCATAGCGAGTCAGTTCGACCTGGACCCCGCTCGCTCGCTGATGGTTGGCGACCGTTTAGAGACGGACATTCTCTTTGGGAGCAACTGTGGTCTGTCCACCATGCTCACCCTCACCGGTGTCTCCACCATGGAGGAGGCGCAGAAGTATAAAGACAGCGAGTCACCCGAGAGGAAGGGCTGCATACCCGATTACGTGGTTGAGTCCATCGCCGATTTCCTGGAGGCTCTGGAGGAGTAGCCGGAACGTTGAGGGATGTTCATCGCTGTATTTCCAGTTTCAATCCCAATGCTGTTTCTTAAGATGTACAGTATGGTTAAGTGTAGCTGTAACCCCATAAAATCTCATGTGAATCTCATGAAACCTGATGGCATGGATGTAATTTGTGGTGTTTGATTCACGAAATGCCTCATCAAACGCCGGATACTCAACTTTAATGTTATGGGGGTGTTGTGTATGCTTTTAGAGCAGTCCTGTTTAGAGTCACACTACATGATGTTATCAGTACTGGTTAGTTGTTTCAGTTTAACGTAAAAAAGAGGGCAGAGATTGCCCTTTAAAAAGGTTGATTTGTGAATCACATGCTTTAAGAAAACGCAGCATACTGAAAGATACTAACTAAACTAACCATCTGTTAGTTTAGTTTGGTATGGAGGGGTTCTGTACATTCAGTGTAAATCACACGCACAATACATGGTAAAGAGAGAGCAGCTTCCTAACAGTTCATTTAGTTAAAATAATACTTACTCTAAGGTACCTGGTTGCATCTTTCACACAATCGGTCAGAAGACAATCACATATTTATCCTTGATGATGGTGTTTACATCTCTTTCGGCTAGGTGATAGTTTTGTCCGATTATGATGCACTGTGTCTATAAGTTTTGATCAGTATTCTAGTGTAGTCAGTTTTAGAGGTTAGATGATATTGGTGCCAATTGGTATTTATTTAATTTTAATAATATTTATAATTATTTTTACATTCATTTAATTAAGTTTGTGGTGTTTTCTCGGGTAAGATGTGAAAATCATATTTCAATGCCTACTTGTAAATTTGATTTGATTATAACAAAATACTTAAACGTGTAAGAGTGTTTTTCTGTCATTCATGAAGTTCAGGTGAAAATCCAAGACATCCTCTATTGCTCCAGCTCCTTCTTCAGATAAAACTCAAAGCACAGTGTTTCTAAACCTTCGGGTGTAATATAGAACATCTGCAGTCAAACTAATTTGCTAAAAAATATTCACCGAATGTGAAATTGCATGAATGAAAGCCTAATGGTTCATGGCGACATTGAATTGTGTGTTTAAAGGCCTGCAGTTATTATAGTTAAAGCTATTCATTCGTTTTTAAAACCTGGATTCCTGAGTGATTAGTAGTCAATCGTTCATCGTCTTTACCCATTGTGTTGTCTGAAAAGATTTACGATTCTGAAAGAGAATATGTATAAAAAAAGAATGCCCAACATCTGTACATGCAAATGATATATGTATACTGTGTTTGACATTAGGCCGTCTCTGTGTGTGGCGTAAATTCATTTTTTAATAAAAAAAACGTCTGGTATCTGGTGTTTTATCATTGTCTGATTTTAAGGACAACTTGGATGAGAATCCGGCAGCTTTTAATCTGAGCTAAGAAATGGGAAGAGCAGGCTGGTCGGAAAGGATTAACTGGGTCATAAATATAGTTTATAATATATTGCTTTTTATTCTAATGAAACGCACTGCATGTCCCTGGGGCAAGTGGAAGGAGTTTTCTGAGTTTGTGATTCTTGTAGTCAATTGATTATTACTTTATCACTTGATAAAAAATTTTACAACATTATTTTGTACATTTACCTTAGTATTGCATGATCAAACAGGTTTATTTTTGTGTATGTCCAGTTGTCTACAGTTTTCTCCTGATGTGGTGAGATTTATCTTTGTCAAGTTAAAATATATCTGCATTCATGATGAACTTTTGTGTGAAGAATTTAATCAATGCTTTTGTACAGATGTCAGATGAGGTCCAGCAGACATCAACATCTCAACTCTTTCACAAGCACGTTCTCAGGAAGAGGTTTTTCATAGATGTGAGGAAAGAAATATGCCATCTTCACAATTTGACATTTCAGATCGACTACATAAGTCAACTTCAGCCAGTATCATTCTTTTAAATTCAGGTTTTTCTTTATTTCGGAGAAATCTGACCCTTCAGAAGATATCTAGATGGAGATATCCAGCTATGTTTAAGAAGCCCCCAGTGAAGGTGAGGCAAGAAAGGTAACTTATGTTATGAGATCATTATCCTTGTTAAAGATATCAGAAAGTGTAGAGAAAATGATGGTAAATGTTCGTTTTTATTTCTTCTGTTTGGACAGTTTCAGTCAGAGGACTGTGGGATCGGATGGCTCCATTTCTTCATCCAGACGGAAGACGACTAAGACTCTGAGATGTCGGACATCTTGGACATTTCCTTCTGCGTCCTCATAAATGACTCTGACGATGAAGATGTAGGAAATATATTTTTTAATTACTTTAAAACATTTAATGATAAAATAATCATAACTCCGTATTATCCTTAGAATTTTTACTATATCATCTCAGACAGTTGCTGTCACTTGAAGGCTCAAATCAGAACTGACTGGAAGGAAATTATTCAAATAAATCAAAAATAATCTTAATACATTATTTTCATCATTATCAGATGTCAGAAAGTGATGTGAAAGTTTATTTTTCTTACTTGTGGGCCGGACTAGATATGGACATTGGACACTAGCAACAATGAAGAGAACGAAGATGACGAAGACTCCGACAAATTGGACATCCCCTACAGAGTCTTCATTATCGACAACATGATAAAGAAAATTAAATAAGCGAATAATGTAAACTATGGACCATGAGCTTGACGATGACATCAGATGGCTTCATGTCATCATTCAGCGACAATAAAGACTAGAAGATATTCAACAACTCAGACATTCCCTACAGACTCCTTATACATGCATTATCTGATAACATCATCCGGAATCGATAGCGGATCCACAGCGAAAGATTAGGTTAAACACGTAATTGTATTATTTTCAGTTAGTGTAAAAATGTAATGACTGAATAATAACAATATCCGATCGTTTTTATAATCATCATCCTTATTCACAGTGTAAACAATTTTGTGCCAAGAGAACCATAATAAATATCCATACTCTATGAACTTAACTAGCATATGAACTTAAGTGACATCCTATTTCTAATCCATAAGGTTCAATATGATGTCGGTCGACCCTTTATAACAGCTTACACTCTTCTGGGAAGACTGTTCACAAGGTTTAGGAGTGTGTTTATGGTCATTTTTGACCATTCTTCCAGAAGAACATGTGTGAGGTCACACTGATGTTGGATGTGAAGACCTGATTCTCAGTCTCCTCTCTGATTCATCTCAAAGGTGTTCTGTCGGGTTGAGCTCAGGATCAATCAGGTTAATCCACACCAGACTCTGTCATCCATGTCTCTATGGATCTTACTTTGTGCACTGATGTCATGTTGGAAGAGGAAGGGCTCAGATCCTAACTGTTCCCACAAATCGTGAGCATGGAATTGTCCAAAATGTCTTGAAGCATTCAGAGTGAGAGGGATTGAAACATCTGATTTGGATAATTCGGATGGGTGAATGAATGCTTTTGGCAATATAGGGTATTTTATCCTTCTCGTTAGGCTCGTGATGGACATGAGATAACTGCGAAAACTAGCAGATATCGTCCCAAATTTTAAGAAGAAGAATTTGTTTTCGGCGACAACCCTTTCAGACAGCCTTGGCCAAGGCCTGTGCTGAAGATAAGCAACCCCACGAGAACAACCCATTCCAAGGACTTTACCTCTACCCCCATCCCAAGCCTTCGCATGCTTATCTCCTCTGGTGTGGGCAGGCGGGTCTGGATCCAGCGCTGTACTCCATAGCTGCAGGGGCAGATGGCTGTTGCCCACATTGGACACCTCAATTCCCTGTCCCCTCCACATTGCAACGTCATGTTCAGTTTATGTGCTTGATGCAAGGGCTTTTTTGTCTACCGGGTCTCACACTGCCCTACTGTAGGACAGACTGAGAGGGGTTCTTTTTTTAAGCCAACTTTCCTTGTGTATCATGTTGTTCCTTTTTCTCTTTACTACCTCTCGGATCTGTCTTCCCTTGAATGTGATATGTGTTTATGGTCCGAGGGGTGCCATTTCACGGCATGTAACAGTGTCTGTGACAAATAAAAGATTGATTGATTGATTGATTGATTGATTATTTTACTTATTCACCTAATCACCAAATAAAATTGCTCAAGTTTTTCCACAAGCGACTAGCTCCTAACGGCAAACATCTCTGTAGGAACTGATATGACACCAAAATAAAAAAATAGGTAAAGTATGTTTGCACGGTTAATAAGTACTGGTAAATTAATTCTAGTTTTTAGAATTTGACCAGTATGTTTTATGCCCTCTGCTTGAAATGTTATGAAAATCTGCTGCACTCATTATTTTCGATTTGCTTTTCTGTTTTCCTTACATGCTTATCTGGAGGTAAGACTAGAAAATCCAATCTCAGGTTCCGTTTCAAGCTTTCATGAAGATAGTGATTCAAGGACATCAACCAAAAGCATCCCTCCTTCAGCTCCGGCCGGTATTTTAGTATTTTAATATGTAATCAGGCTATTTCATTATCAAACAATAGAATAGGAATGTAATGAAGTGATAGTGTAGAATAGCAATTGGGTTTAGTACAATAGATGTTGATATTTTAAAAGTCCTAATAAAATAATACAACAATAAAATTTCAATTAATTACATTAGATTATTTTTAAATAGTAAATAAACATTTACTTATGTGTTCACTTGTTTAATAACATTTATATTGTAACATGAAACATGAAAAAAAGCCAAAACAGTAATTTCATCATGTCAGCATGATTGTATAGGGTAAAGGACTGCAATATTCTACCATAGGCTTACATAAATACTTACTGTACCCTTAATGTAATCACTTATACACTATATCGATCATTTGAGTATACTTGAGGAACTAATCCTATTGCAAAAGTAATTTCCTACTGTATAAAATCTTTATGATCACGCTATTGTTGCTCAAAAATGCTTATTCCTTCTGCTAACCTAACTAACTTTGATATCATCTTGTAGAACAATTATTCTGGATTGTTTGACAATACTCTGTTGAGCTACAAACATTATAAAACTTTACATTAATTTATAAACAAATCTGTAAGGAATAAAATATGTTTAAAACATGATGACCGCACAAGACTTTTACGCTCCATGCTGTTATTTCGAAAAAATATAATGCAATTATTAAATATTAAATGAACATGAAAAGCAGTTTTTGGGATGACTTAACGCGAGTGTGTTATCAGGTTAGCGTTTTTTACGATGTTTGTGTCTGTACTTGTAACCCCAATGGTTATTTTGGGCGTTAATCTTAAATTACATGTCTATTGAAAGACTGTTATTGTTTAAACATTCTGTAATCTGTTTATAAGGTGTGTACTGTTTCTTTAAGACGTGTCTGACAACAGGTGTTGAATTAAAGCTGATTGGTCAGTTCAGAGATGGACAGTTTCCTGTACCAATCAGACTCTCGCTTTGGGAGGGGCTTAGCAGGACTCAGCCATAAAGAGCACGTGTTAAGGTAAGTGAGATGATTGTGAGGGCGGGAAAGGTTGTTAGTGTGTAGAGAACTGATTTTGGGACACTACTCGAGGCAACTAGGAGAACATGGAACAAGTTTCACCGCCCCCGAGCACCTTGACCTGAGGTAACATTTGTTTCAGTTTGCTCTTTGGAGGGCAGGGGTCAGTTTCCTTTCTGTGACCCCTATGTACCTGAGGAACGCTTCAGGCCTGCATCAGGGGGGGTTTGGGGGGGGGGGGTATATGATGTGTGGGAATGATTTGTGCTTTGCATGATAATTTGTACATTTTGTAATTGGATTTATCTTTTGTGTTTTTGAACCATCATTTATGGCTTAAAAGCTGTTTTGTTTAGTTTAGTAAAAGTTTTACAAATATTAGTAGGCA
The DNA here is from genome assembly GCA_033220385.1 of Triplophysa yarkandensis. NCBI lineage: Eukaryota > Metazoa > Chordata > Actinopteri > Cypriniformes > Nemacheilidae > Triplophysa > Triplophysa yarkandensis. Next base: position 2,077,978 of record CM065663.1, on the reverse strand, counting down.
AGTTAAGAGAGTTACTCAAGTGTTTATTTTGGTTGTCTGATTCTGTAAGAGAAAGAGACAACTCGAAGGGTTTCGTTTATTCTTTATTTTCAGTTTTACACTACTCATTGTAATTTATAAGTGCGTTGGTTCTGTATCTGTCATTTTTATTAATTTTGTCAATTTTTTCATGCACATTCGAAGACAGAATATGATTTAAACGTTTTTTGTGAGCCTGTCTTTTGTAGTATTCCAAGTAACTCATGTTGCTGTGAATTTTATAGAATTTTATAAATAATCTAAACGGAATAATTTATTTCCCATATCACATGTTTTCCTCCACAGCAAACTAAATTAAAAAAATATCTTAGGACGGAAGTTTCATACATCATATATTTCCTTTAAGAGTTTTAGTCTCAAGATATTTTGAGTGCCAAATAAAAAGATTAGATTGTAATTTAGAAACAACAAAACAATTACGTTGGATGGAAACTCATGTAAGAAAGTTTATTTTTAATTTGGCATGAGATTAATTTGGGCGAGACAAGCGCAGGAGACAGATCCCTCTCAAACATGCTCACATATACTCATACTGTAAGTTAACACCTAAACACATTCACACATTTTTAAACAAAGAACGGTAGAAATACACAGAAAACTATATAAAAATGTTGATATACTTAATTAAAAAATATTTAATAAAACGAGAGAACAGAATAAAAACTCATTCTTTTATTGTTTGTAAGAAAAAGGGTAGAAAGCACATCATGCAGAAGAATATTCTCATCTCATCCAGTGGTTTGGGACTTGCGGCTGTTTTGCTTTTGTAACATTATTTTTTTCAGTCTTTTCATCAGTCTTAGGTTGGCACAATATCTTTCATCTCCAACATTCAAGCTGAAATGAAGTGTTATTGAGATATGCCTGTGAGAGGATGTATACTTAATGTGATCGGAAGAGAGAAAAATTTAAGACCTTACACAAGAGCTTTGATGTCACAGGCTGCCCGACTGGTCTGAATGTCATATTTGTCCACGTTTCGAAGCAATCTAATGGGAATTTTCCTTGTTGCATTAATATAAACATTGAGGTGTCGCACCTACAGTATATATTTATCGAAAATTAAACTCCAATACTATTTGTATGTATCAATATAAACACATTTGTAATACTAAATACCTCAATTGTTCCACTGCTTACGATATTCTGTTATCATTAGTTTGTGATAAAGTTATATTTGTGACATGTTTTTAAATGATGATGGAACGGACAATTACCTTCAACAGTGCTGAAGGTGATGGACAGTCAAATCCCAAGCAATAGAAGATCCATAAGCAAGTATCTCTTTCCACTTTTTCACTTAGACTTTTGTGAGCAATCAGAGATTTTATACATGTGTGTGGTTTACAAAGCTCCTCCTTAAGACCACAGGAGAGGATTAAGTGTGCGTGTCATGCACACCAAAGAACAATACCATTCTTGTTAATTGAATCATTAGCATCCTTCGACAGATGTGAGCAAGTGCCTTTGACGTAATTTGAGCAAGTTTCTTTACCTCGTGTTTTGTCAAATCTTTTTTGAGTTTCTTATGCAGAACACTAGAGAATATTTGTGGAAAATTGCAGTGTTTAAATGGTCAATCGCGACCAATGTTTTGTTTGTACCAATATTCTTATCTTTTCGGAAGTGAGTCATCCAGGTATAATTGCAGGAGAAGGATTAATTCTTTTTTTATGGTGAACTTTAAGTTCACTTCAAGACAAAGATTTCTACCAGAGAAAGAAATGCTTGTGGTGTTTCAAACAACGCAATATATTTAATAACACGACATAAAAGATTAACATAATTTACAAGTTAAATACAAATACCTAAAAATTAAAACCAAAGTCAATTAAGTTAAAAAATAAAATCAAAAGATTGTAAACAAAACAAAAATGAATAGCTGCATCAAGAACATGTGTCCGATGGGTTATTCACCTGAAAAATAACAAATCACATTAAAGGATTATATGTGCCTTTAGTTCATAACTGTATTAACTACATTTAAATTTAGGCATTTAGCAGACTATTAACTATCAAATGCAATTAAATTTCATCATAGAAAGGGCACTTCTGAGAAATTATCAATATCACACAGTCCAAACACTCACCGGTCCTCCCCATGACGACGGAACATGGACGTGTTCCTGGTTTTGCTGAAAGTCCTGAAAGGGAAAAGAGTAAACATGGTTCACTTTGATTTGGCACATAAATACGATTAATCTTCTGCGAGTTAAAATATTTTGTGACTGTTTGTAGAAAAAAATATTTCCAAACAGGCCCGAAGCAAACAAGCTTTTAACTCTAAACGGAACCTAAAGCCGAAATTTGATTGATGCCGCCTGCACCAGGGTGTTGGAAGTGGTCGCTATAGAGATTAAAGAATATTTTTGTTGCTTTGTGTGGTTGCTAGGATGTTGAATTTGTGGTCTGTAAGTTTAAATGAGATCACATTTTACGTTAGGATTAATAAAACAGGACTAGAAATATGAGGATTATGGGCTTTACAACAAAATGATACCTCATATGTATTTCATGCGTCTGTTTGTCACCTGTTGGATCTGCTGGATTTCTCTCATGGCCAGTCTGATTGATGGATAGAGTCTTGGGAAAGGTCGACTCTGATGATCGTCGTTATCTTTACGTTCTGGCGCCGTGGCTTCTGCCCGCCAGCGTCTGTCAGATATACGCTTCAGCACAGGAGGTTTATGCGATTCTGTGTTTGAGGTTTGCACCGGGGGCAGGAAGAGTCTCTGCATCTGTATGTGGATTTTATTTGAACCCAGGTCCTGATGTTCCTGTTCGGCATCGCTGTTATTCATTACTGGGCCCAATGAAACTGCTCTGAGCTCCTCGTAGTCTGGCTCGTGTTCACACGTCTGGGAGAGTAAAAATCATAACATGGTAAATAATTGTTTTGTTAACAATAGACTCGTGAAAAGATGGGGAACTCACTCACCTGACCACAGGGTGTTGTGAGAAGCTCCATGAAGGGTTTGATGCCCACATGGGTGTGGTGCTGGACCAGATCTGTGAGAGATGAATGAGCCCGGTCCTCACCGAGGATCACATATTTACCATTGGTCTGAACCTCCACCATGTAGTGACGACAACGATCAGCACCCCTGTTACCCAACAACAGTGTTCAGGTTACATCCCATCTCATTTTACATTTAATAACAAAGAGCTGTAGTCTGACCAATCATCATGGTCGTTTTGCATTATCAGTTTAAGATAAAAGTAGTTTACTCAAACTTAATAAATTGTTTAAATACTTTGTTCTTTTGAAGCATAATTAAACATTAAATATATAACTACTTTATTGTAGAAAATATTTTGTGAAATTTATGTATGTCTTATCAAAGCTAATAAAATATTTATTTATTTATATTTATTTAAATCAAGTAATATGGTGTCACCTTTAACATTTGAATAATTTGATGACATAAAAAGTTGTCTTACAGTTAAAAATAAAATAAAGCATCACAATTATTTAAAGGAAAAAATAAAATCAAAACAAATTAATTTATGGAAATATAATAAAACAATTAATTGTTGAAAATGTATCTAAAATATATCAAATAAATTATATGATATAACAAAAAGTATGTATAAGTATAAATACACAGCACACTGAAAAATACAGTAACTCATAATTATTATAACAGGTGTAAAACACACACAATTTACCTTGGAGTATAACAACACTGGCAGTGAATTATTAACAATATAGTCACCTGTAGACATCAATAGGCATTATTTTTCAAATTAATAGCCATACTCACCTATAGGTGAGAGTGTAGCCCTCCCGACTTTGACCGACACGTACCAAAAAGCAACCGAGTGGTTTATCTATCAAAAGATCTTCTGCTTGTCTAAGAAATGAATGTCACTATATAGTACACGTATTGAATTCTCCCAATAGAATATTATTCCCAGAGAAATGAGTCATACCTTCTTGTGATCATTCCATGGAACCAGCAGGGAAATTCTCCATCTCTCGTTAGTTTACGCACTTGTGTCTCTTTAAACCAGCGGATGGTGTTGGTCTTCTTCAAGTGTTTTTCTTTAATACGCTCCTCGTCTATTGGCTGAAGCACTAGAGCAATGTCCAGATGAACATTTTGGTTCAGTTCATTATCAAACGGTGTCGCCTGTCCAAAAGAACAAAAGAAAATGACCTCGAGTATCAACATGAAGCAGTCACATTAAACTTGAATCATGTTCACACCTCAAACAATTTGCTGCGAGGTCGTGGTACAGGTACCGGATATTGGGCTTTGATGACGCTGCTTATCACCGAGCGCGGTGTTGGCTGAGGCTTCTTCTTTCTCGGCAGAGGGATCGGTGGAAACGCTGGGCCTGAAGAACACAAACACATAAGTTCTTTAAACCTTTTTTTCATGTTTTATCACTTAAGAAGAGTTGATCAAAAAGAGTGTCTCACGCAGGTTCTCCTGCTCCACCTTCAGACGTCTCCTCTCCTCTTCCTCCTCTTCCTCCAGCCGCTTACGTCTCCTCTCTTCCTCCTCCTCACGTTCTTCTTTCTCCCGCTGGGCCTGTCGCTGTCGTCTTATCTCTGCTATAAGGACCAAATACTTCCTCCTGCAGATCCGCATGCGGTGATCTGTACATCAGAATCATTTAGTGTTTAGCAGAATACATAAATATGGGATCAAAACATAGCCAGTCCACACAGAATACGGATCATCTCTCTACCAGTCCTGTAGTTTGATAGATGTCAGACAGGCGCTTGAGGCATAGCAATAAAATCTGAGTGCCAAGACTATTCACGCAAGCTACTTCTATACACCTGATGACATCAAGCAAAAGCAAACATGTTTTATTTTTACTCACTCTTCTGAATGACAACAGCTGCCCAACCCATCCTCTCCAACAGACGGGCCAATTCCTCCTGATGCCAGTACTTAAAAAACAAGCGTGATGATCTAAAAGAGCAATAAAAAAAGAAATGTTTAGAACAGTTCATCAGGACTGTTAAAAATCATATCCCATAAGTGACGACATCTTAATCTTAGTTATAGGATTAAGAAATAGGCGAACCGAGAATAGATTTTCTAATAAAATAAGAGAAATATGTGTTTCTTCAATTCATAAATTGTTGACATGGCTGTTGTTCAATCAATTTTAAAGGGATACTTTACAGAAAAAAAAGAACATTTTGTCACACTTGTATACATTTTTTTTTAGTTTAGATTAACACAGAAAGGATGTTTAGAAGAAGTATTTAAACCAAACAGTTCTGAAACACCATAGTAGGAAAAACTCCTATTGAACATAAAATTAGATTGTAGGACAGCAGCTAATTCCGGAGTACTCCTTACAACTGTTGATATTTTTCCTACTGTGGTAGTCAATGTGGTCCAAGAACAAGCATTCTTCTAAATATCTTTCTCACTGTTCAGCCAAATAAGTACACTTAAAGAGATTAGGAACAACTAGAGATTTGAGTCATACATGACGAATAAATTTTTTTAATGAAATATTGCTTTAACCATATCTAGGTCATATAAACTAATTATATTTACTTTAATTCTTTTTCCCAGAATCATTTTTGGTAAAAATTGTTGCTGTGTTTTTACACATGCAGGGTCACATTTAAAAGGTTCAAGTCTTTTAAATGACGCCTGAAGAAGTTGTTTGATACTCACCCACATTTCCAGCCAGACAGTTCAGTGCTATTCAAGATAGACACACAACTAGAAGAATCAAGAAAAAACACACATTTTAAACAACCTGGAAAATCACAAACACATCATTTAAATATGCAGAACTGTGGTTACAATATAAAAGTTGATTTCATCAGGTACATGCAAGTCAAGTACATCCGATACATAAGTTCACTGGCGGATTTTGTGCCATTTGATACAAGTATGTACTAGAAAGTGTTGCTTAGTCCAGAAGTAAACGGAGTAAATGCATAACCACATTAAAGTTACTTATTTTGTATCAGTAATCCCATAAATACAATTGTAGTATAGTTTATTATTTTTGTATGTTTATTACTTGTCGCACATGTAACACCGAAAACACAACACTGATCGACATGAGGTTATCAAACCTGTCTTTGTCCAGCGGGAGATCTGGTTTCACCAGCAGGATGTTATACCTACAGGACAGATGTTATGTCATTAACATGAATGCATAAACGTCTTCGGGCATGCAGTTCACATTTCTTTATTATGTGTTTTATCCTACAGGTATTGAACCAGTCAAAAAACAACCGCACCTCTCAGCAAACTCCCTAAAGGTTGGTCTCCACGAGAAACCATCTCGACGGATCCGAATGGTTTCCAACAGGCCGTTATATCTCAGCTGAGGAGAGAAGAGCAGTAAATACAACTGATGCTGTTGTTCTTCAAATACACACAGGGTGTCAGTGTTGTCCAGTGTTACACGGGTTTTACACTACTGCAAACAAACTGATTTACTTGGTGGGTCATCAATAATGTCACTATTAACCCTTTTAACTTTCTTCTGCAGAAGACAAAAGAAACTTTGAAAAATAACCGACCAATACCGGCCCCATTCCCTTCTATCGTACAACCACAAAATCTCCAGACATTTCTCAAAATATCTATTTGGGTTCCACTAAAGAAACATTCATAGGCAACATTCAGATGAATAAATTATAGTCTTTTTATCTTGCGGAAAATATTTCTGGAACTATGTATATGGTTAAGCACAGTCTTGTGGCTTCTGTGTGGAAAATAAGAGGCCGAAGACAGGGCCAGAAAACTCTTCTGTGTGCACGGATGAGACAAGAATGAGATCCAAATGAGATCCCGAGTCATACCTGATCCATGACCAGTTGGCTGTCCAGCTCATCGGGCTGTTTGCTGCGGTTGGGTTTGATGCACCGGACGAAATGCGGACTGGCAGCAAACATCTTCTCCATGAGAACCGCCAGAGAATGCTGAGGAACACAACACTGTTAGTTTCCGCTCGAAATATAAACACAACAGGACACCGTGACACAGATACACTCGATATCTAAATGATGTGTGATTGCATAATATACATATGTTTGTGTACCTATCATACTGACTCATAAGGAAACGCAGGAGCATTATTTACCTTAAACTGGGCTCCAACAGATTGTTTCCTGGTTGAGTTAAAGTTATCTTCTGAAGCCTGTAACTGAAACGAGCACAGAGGTTGAACACTTTATACTGATGATAATCCTTTTTGTATTTCAAATAATTAAGCCGAAATAAAATCAAACAAAGCCATTTGACATACGACAAAATCACATCAAATCTCATTGGTTCTTACTTGTCTTATGACTCATCTTTATAAACAAACATCTAACAACCAATAAGATGTGGAAGACTGGGATCTCGGCAGAACCGAAAGGAGTGTTTCTCAATTATTGGCCATTTTCAAACCAGGACTTCATGACATCACAGACCGCATCATGCATGTTAAATCAAGTGATGTCATCGAGCTGTCAAATCTTGCGTAGACATGGGATTTTAAACACAAGTTTTGAAATTGTGTATTATGCAGTGACGTCAAGCTTTGAACATGTAACCTTTTATGAATTTATCACTCATGTGTTTGTTTTGGTTTCAATTTTGTTGTGACCGACACATTTTCAATGTGTTGTGACCGACACCTATATGTGAAATATTTTATTAAAAAGGGTCATATAGATTGACGGAAAGGAGGAACGCGGAACGGACGGCCTTAAAATATCCATCTTATACATGGGATTGGTTCATTAACATAAAGGGGCTTTTTCGAATTTATACTTTTAAAATATAAAAACAAATTTCCCATAACAATTTTATATGTGCCCTCTAAAGTAATGTGTCTTTGGGTGAATTATACCTTTACAAAAGTTATCTATACCTTGGCTTTCCGTGGCATTAGTGTTCCTGTCCGAGAAATCGTGGCTATAAAAAAAAAAAACAGACACAAACATTATAATATCATTTGTTTTAAAAATCTATCATCTGAGAGGTTCAAACTAATGTGCAACTCCCAAACCATATGCAAATTTTTCACGCGATGCTTTGGTTTTATCAGGCACGCTTCAGATATCTACAGATCTACAGGATCAGATTGAATAGTGACAAACCAGCGAAGAGAACGCTGAGCAGAGGAGTCACACTGTTGATAAAGAGCTCTCGGATGTTTGCTGGAACCGTGTCTCTGTTCTTCTCCAGAAAACCGCTGGCGTTATATTGCACCTGAACACAGAGACACTCATCATGCACCGATGAATAAATCTGCAATGATGATACGGATGCTGCGTTATCTTACCTTCCCAGCGTAGTGTACAATTGTGAAAAGTGGAGTGTGGCTTCTCACAACCTCAAAGTTAGGAGCCGTTTTAAACTTGCTGTTTAGCTTGTCTACAAAGTCTCTGTCGGTGGCCTGTGGGTTGTACATTACACAGGACCTTCAATCTCTTGATGATTTTGTTCTTGATATTTTGCAATATTCATGAATAGCATTTTTCTTTGATAGAGCAAGTACCTGAGGAAAAGCGCTCTGTTCGTCCAGCAGCGAGAGAATCCCGATGGGTTTGGTGAGGAATAAATCCTGAACACAGAAACTGAAGTTTAGCACACGTTCTATGGGCAATCATATGTCATGTGTATGAAACGACTCTTCTGTTCCTCTACAGGAAACACAGCGGCTTTACAGCCGAACATGACACACATTTAACTCCAAACAGAGCTGTAATTACAGACCGGAGTTCATGTTTACAAAGCGGAACAGCCCTGAAATCTCTCGTGCGGAAAGAAGTGTTTACATAAAAACATGATCTACTGAAGGAGGAACAGCATTCTTTTTACACGATCAGGGTAAAGCTAAGCTTTTTTTGACTATTAAAGGAATATGGCCCACTAAAACTCATATCAAACTTGACTGACTGTGCTTGAATTTAAGAAAATATATTGAATAATGTTATTAGCAAAAAGGCCGTCCAATGCCATAATCATCGAATGAACACACAACCACCATGACATTTCTCTTAAAATCTTACACAATTTTTTAACAACATTAAAGTGAAAAAATGATAGCATTTCAATCATGGTTGAGCTGTCCCTTTAGGGTTTCAATGGTCATTTAGTGCATGAAGGCACATGAATAGTATTATTATGCCACGTAAATGCTCTGCACAAGGTCTTCGTGTACAAAGACAAACAAGAATTTTCAGCTGAAGGATTCAGAATTAAATCCCTATTCACATCCTCCACTCTCAACCCATCCAGTATTTGGGATTTACCGCACGACCGCCTGCCAACCTCGGTGTATTTTTGGAATTGGACAGAAGGAAAAAGTTAAAAAGTTGGAGAGCGTACAAGACAATCACAGAGTGAAAACGTAGACAGAAATGTTTAATACCAGTATGGGTTTGTTGTCCTTGTAGGTTATAGTCTCCCATTCAATGCCTTCCTGTTTATATTCCCTCTGTTCCATCAGAAAAATGTGCTGGAGGAAAATGATAAAACAAGGAAATAATCAGAATCGACCTCTGCAGATGTGTTGTTTAAACAACTTATGAAGAACTACAAACAACATACATGGTTAAAGAAATACTGGAGCTGCTCATTGGCGAGATTAATGCAGAGCTGCTCGAAACGGTTCACAGTGAAGTTCTCAAAGCCAAAGATGTCCAGGATTCCTATAGAAACAGCAAAGAACAAAGTCTTAAATGTCACTTCTAGCTTAAGATAAATGGACTGAAAAAGACAAATATAACAATGTGGGATTTAAAGAGACCAAGATTGACGCATTTTTTTTTTTATTACTGACCCTCATGTCATATCAAACTTGTATTATATTTTACAGCAGAACACAAAAAAAGATATTTGGAAGAAAGTTGACAAGCAAAACCAAACCCCACTGACTTCCATTGTGTGAACACAAAAATACAGAGACAAAATGTTTTTTCCCTAAGGAAGAGTCATACAGGCCTTCAAACATATGAGGAATACAGTTTTTATCCACCGATATAGCTTTAAGGACCAATGAATCTGCATCATTACCGATTTCATTCAGCTCAACATCAGCGTCGACTTTTGGAGCCAGCAGTTCGTTGATCTTACTGACAATCCAGCCGAACACTCGACCGTAGGCCACTTTGGCAATCGAGTCCCTTGCGTCTGAAAAAAGCCCCAGCTTCATTCACAAAGTGCTCGGTGTGAAAACACATACAGAATCTGATACACATTGTGGGAAACTTTGGTGTAAAACTGTCGTATAGTCAAACCTTCCGCCTGTTGCTGGTTGTGTAGTCGCTGGATGGCCTCTCCCCTTGTCATGGATGTCGTACACGTCAAACTTTTTAACAAATCCTCCTCCTGAACTCCAAACTGACCCTGGATACAAACATCACCACACACATGCAAAACACATGATGGGATTACACTTCAGTAAACAGATTTCTGAATCATCATCTGACCTGATTTCAGGACAGCCATTCAAATGAACCATTCAGATTTTGTGTGTTGTTTTGTAGTTTTAGGCCAGACCACTTAAATCTTGTTTGATTTACTAACAAGGGTGTAACAAACTACTCATAAAATACTTGACATTTTCCAAATATCAATAAGAAATGCATAAACGTTAAGAACAAATTTAGAGCGAGTAAACAAATTTTATTTTAAGGTGACCTATCCCTTAAGATTATTTTTCCTATGAACCGGTTGAACATTTAAAGAAATGAAAAGGGATTAATTTCCAAACCGTAAACCATATTCAATATCATTTTTTGATTGGTCTTAGTGAATCTTCTGTATCAAACTTTTAAACAATTGAAAAGGTCAGTCAAAGGAAACAAAACTCCTAATTTTATATTAAATTTCTAAGAAATCAAAAAAGCTCAAGCTTTACATCAAAAAAGATGTAAAATCACAAATTAAATTAATAGATCCTTCGACCTAGGTCATGCAATGGCAGCTTAACTCAAAGGATTTAATGTTTGTGATATTGTCCAAAATAATAATGCTATATAACAAAATGTCCCTCATGATATAAAAAAAAACTCTGAAAGTGTATAATGTTTGAAATATTTGTTGACTAAAATATAATTGTGCCAACATTCTCTTTTTCATGAGCCTAACTGAAAATGTATCTAAAATAACTTTTCAAATTTATTATTTCAACCTAATAATGAAAAAAAAGCAGTCACAAACCATATGGAAACTCCCGAATGCTAAAATGCCAAGTGTATGATTTTCTGAATTCCAAGTGAAGGACGACAACTTCGATCAAAAATAGGTTGTATTTTACATTTCTTCAATTTCGTATGCTTTTAACGTCATTTCTACACTTACAATTGTTCCAAAATAAACGGTGTGTCCAAATTTTTGGCTGATTAATAACGCATGAACAAAACCTCCAAGAATGAATTGAGCTACAAAACAAGACCAGCCCCTGCCCTTAAAGAACAATGACAAGTAAACGTAAATTATTGGAACACAAACACAATAGAAACACAAATGTCACATCAGTCACATGCACATTCGTGTTCAGATGCTGATGGCCCTACGCTTTCATTACGAAACAAACATTAATCTTAACCCCTCGAGATATTAAAAGATGATTAGACACTTTAGCTCAGATCACACAAATGCAGGAAATGCATCGAATGACCATTAACTACCCCATCACTTACAGGTCAAGCTCATAGAGTCTAAACATAGCCTTGTGACCTTTCTGTGCACTATTTGTGTTATCGTAAAAGCCCAGATGAGTGTAGACCCTTGAAACAGTTTCTTTGTTTGTGAGCGAGTCATAATTCACCCGGGGGCGGTAGAGACGACGCTGCCACTGTAAAGTGCCGTTCATCTCCTGGGCATACCGTCATGTGTGACGTGTGTGAAGACCCGGTTAGGTGCATTCATCATGACCTGTGATGCTTACCACCTAGCAACTCCCCACCAACCACACACAATCGTGAGTGTGGCTTTTTTAGCACTGCACAATTTTTTTTTACAACACCTTAGTAACCAGCTAGCACAACCCTTGTCACCCATTAGAGAAACATGTGTAGACCAGTTGTAAGATGTAAACATAGGTATAAAAAGCACTTCCCGTTTCATTTTTTTATATTAGATTTTACATCATTTAACGTTTGGCTTGACATGTTCTGTTGACTGCGTTTTCTTTAAATGCGTGAGCAGTGTTAAAACTGAAACAGGAAGTTCTTCTGGACCATAAATTTCATCCGTTCTGCCTGCTAAACATCTGTCTTCGTTTTGAAAGTGATTTTGTTCACACTTCACAGCTGAAAAGATAACAGGAAACTCACGGCAGTCGCCTTCAGCCACCCGCGAGATGCCTCAGACACCTTCAGAAGATCACTATCTGTCGTTTCAAATGTGATGTTTCCCAAAGACAAGATCCCTGCCAGAATGGTCATCATGTCCACCTTCTCCTACAAAGAAGAAAAGGGAGAGAGATGGTGTCAAAGATCATGTTTGAGGGATACATGATCATCTTATTGACAGCTATGATGTCGTCTAAGACTGATGATGTTAAAATTTTTGGGTGTATTTATTCTTTCATTCCTACCTGTTCTTCAAATCCCACCATATCCATGGCATTAGACACCTCAGAGTACTTTGAACGCCAGTTCTGCACAACGTCTTCCTGCCCGAACCTGCCGTTTAAATACCTGACAGACAGAGAGAATGAAATGTACAGCTATTACAGAAACCTTCTGATAACATTGTATGTACAGTATATTCACACAATGTTGTTAAAAAAAGCTTTCAGCAACTTGCTTAAAATGTGAAAAAAATGTATACTCTCACTTGACTTGTCCAAACAAAAGGGTTAGGGGTATAATTCAATGATGTAAACAATTTATCATTAAAGAGAGCATCTTATAAAATTAATTCACATTTTAACAAACAATTTTTCTCTCCAAAGCTTACTCCTTTACTTCATACAGAAACAAAGCAAACGTCATTACAGCGTAATGCTCTGGAGTTTTCCGTCTATTTCTTTATTCATCACGGTGCCGAATAACCATAAAATATGTTCACTCTTTTAACTTTTATATATGTTAAAAATAGCCAATAGACATACATACTGTATCTGATATCATTGTTTGTGTTGTTTTATATCAAATAATCAGAATAATAAAACATTCATGTAAACTAAATCAGAGGTATTCTACTGTCATGAAAACATGTTATCCCGAAGAAGTCCTTTACTCTGATTATTGGAAATAATCATATAATTGGTGCCCTTGTAAACGTAGTGGATGTTAAATATAATCAAATATGATTGACATGAGAATAGTTGAGTCAAGCATGACACATCACATCATAATAAACATCTTTATAAAGTCACAACATCCGTGTCACAAATAGCTGCACAGGAGAACAAGACACACCTCTGATTTACACCTGACACGCATCACAAAAACGTAGCTCATCCGGTTTCACAAGAACGTGACATCACAGACTCACCGGTAGCGTTTCGGGTCCAAAAGCCCGTACATCTCCTTGTCCTCAGCAGAGATCCCAGCCAACATGAAGTAGAAGATGTGAAAGTTTTGTTCGCCATCATCCTGATGGACCACGCGGGACTTCTCCAGGAGATACTCGTTGATTTTGGCTCCTATGACTGGAAGGAAATCAAATCTCAAACGTTAATGTTTGATCAAAGGTGAATGAATTGTGGGTCAAGAACACACCCAGGATTCTAAACCAAGCGCTAATTAAATGACTGTCATAAACTATCCATACCTGAAGAGTTCTGGAAGCGAAGCTGAATATATTTCCCGAATCGACTGCTGTTGTCATTCATGACCGTCTGAGCGTTTCCAAAGGCCTCGAGCAGAGGATTCACCTATTCCAACACATTCATACACAATCATAACGCATTCAATACAACCAAACATGAGAATCAAGACAAAACTGTATGACAAAATGATCCAAGACGTTTATAAATCACAAAGCCTTATCACAGCTTCATGAGAATTAAGATTTAGGTCAGAAACATTTCACATTCACTAATCTCACACGTGAAAGATCTCAACCTTTTTTAACGTCTTTCGAGACTAAATGATCTGAGCCAAGCTATCTACAAAATCGGTTCTGTACTCTTTCAGTATTAACTCTTTTCATTTCTTTTGGGTGACACTCAAATACAATAGAGATTGTGTTAATGTTTGGGGCCAATAGAAAAAGGAATCTTGAGAAAATGTTTTGCTTTGTCTGCTGTAACCAGTTATTCCACTTTTCGAATGGCGTAGAATGATGACACACAGTCACACAAACGCAGTCACACACTCGCGTACAAACATGCACGCACAAATGGGCCGCACACACACGCGCGCATGAACATTAGTAATTAGGAAGCCTCTCCGGTATCCTGTCTCTCAGCGAGGCAGTTGTGAGAAATGACAACTGCTTCACACTACACAACAGCATGTGTATATTTTCCTCTTTATACTGTTTTTCTAATAATGTTGTGTAAACACCAAGCGGCTCGATGGTGCAAGTTTAAAGCGGATCTGTCTGTTTGTTCGAACTGTTTCGCAATTCTGCTTCAAAAAACAAGACACGGCATTGAGGGTTTAATATTGACTTCATGTCTAGATTAAAAGATGCATTACACTTGTTACACATCCTCATTTCTGAAAAGCGTTTTGCAAACAAGTTGTGAAATCAAATGGCGTGTCATGGAACCTGGATGTCTTGTCATAAAGTGACACAAAGTGATACAATAAACTAAGTGCGACCATGACATTATGGAAATGTTTTTTCATAGCTCCAAACAAACAATATCATCTGTGTCATACCGTATCACAAATACTCATCTTAAGATGGTGAAATATTGCTATAATCTAACAGTGAACCTAGGAAGTATGAATAAGTGACAAGTACTTTTATTAAATATCTTTCGAAATGCAATGTTAATGTTAAGTTAGTCAATCCACCAAAAACAAAGCAAGCACACAAGCCTGATGTTTAAAAGAGAGACATTGTAGTCAATGATCTTGTAATCTGTACAGGGAAGGTCGTTTTAAAAAGTGAAGACTGGTGTAATGGATCTTGTGTTAATGACATACCTGAAGAATCTGTTGTTCCAGCTGCGAGTTGGCCTTACACAGCTCCATGATGTGTCTCAACAGAAGTTTGGTGCTCTCGGTTTTGCCCGCTCCACTCTCGCCACTGCCACACAGAGAAATCAATCTAACAAGTACTACGAACATAAGACTGTCATGACAAAAGAAGATCACAGAAACCAGCCCAATGTTTGACCCCAAAGACGCTTTCCACAACTCTATAAAGACCGTAAAATATAAAGACTCAAAACTAAAATAGACCATCCACATGAGTATTCTTTTTAGATTCAATGCAAGTCAAGAAGATTCAGTCTGTTTTATTATCTGTCAACCTTCATTAAGAAGATATTTTGAAGAATGTCGGTAACGGAAAATCGGCATTCAGTGTACTATTCAGTTCTATTGCACGGTTTTCTTTCACCAACATTCTTCAAAATATCTTTTATGTGTTATGCAAAAAGTGTCAAAGATTTAGAAGAGGGTGAGTAAATACTGACAACCATTAGGGCGAATATCACTTAAATTCTTAGAACGGTGTCAATCCCCATAAGTTGATAATAATAAAAAAAATATATAATAATAAATATATTTATTGCAATACTTGTTCTAGAATCATTGCTAGCCCCCCCCCAAAAACACACTGACGTATAACTTGAAATCTTATGCATAAATGTGTATTTAAAATACGAGTCAAATGACGGGGCCTTTAAAGATACTACCACAAACATCCAAATCTACAATTAGCACCATTATTAACATCTGATGACACAGGGCACTTTCAAGAACGCTTTTTGTCCTAGTGCACATTAAAGGTTTCTTCCACGTTGTCAGAGAGATTATCAGCATCCCTCCAGAGGTTGGGTTGTCATTCACACACGCTCGCTTCATTGTGTAAGGTGTATGTACAATCAGCTGTTAAACGAAGACAAAAATAAAATGAGCTGAAAGCCTCGTGCTGCTCAAGGCGTGCATGGACGCTCACAGTATGAACGGTGCTGATGCACTTCTGACAAATACATTAAGCCACCATTCAGATGGTCTCAGAGGACAGATGCAGGTGGAGTAAAAATCTTAAGTGTGATACCAGATACTACAGGATGTACTTACACAATCAGTTGTGATATTGAAATGGGATTTTAGTCGGAGAGATCAGGATGTGCTAAAGGTTTGTGAGATTGAAGTAGAGAAGGGAATGATGTCAATAAAATCAAACAAGTCCATCTGGAGCACCAGAACACAAGGTGTGTGTGTTCAGAGAAAACGCAATGTAGAAAATGTGGTCTTATCTGAAGTGTCAAACGTATGAGAGAATGTCTGCCCTGTCTCTACACGTCGTGAAAAGAGACATGACCGAGCATGAGACTTCATACTGTACTGACATATGTCACCGAAGCAGAAAGACAGCTTCCACATTCTGCGTAAAAAGAATAGATTTGAACAAACCTGATCACAATACACTGGTTCTTGGGTCCCGTGGCCAGACGTCCCAACATGGATTGATAAGCTCGGTCAGCAACAGCGAATATATGAGGGGGTAAAGACCTCTTGTCGTGACATTTGTACTGTTCGGAAACCTGCAGAGATGTAAACATGACCTCGGATAATCAGGGCTGTTCCATTCCAATTCCTTGTATTCTAATCATTTCTTTCCTGGAGATTGTTATTAGCTCTCGACTGCCAGTTGATTCCCTTTTAAAGAAAGACTCCTATTCGTCCTTGACAGATTTTCACATTTTTAATGCACTATTTTAACTTTGAGAATTAAATTAATTTCTATGGTTCTTGTTACCAATAAGCAACGATCCCCAATGTTGTGCTCTAATTGATCGTTTTGAATACATTTCAAAACAAATCGAAGTATTGTCACATTACATGATAGAATCGGTTCCTGAATTTCAGTTTTCTGATCGGAATGGATCTGGAATGTCTAATGTAGGGCTGTGAACTAATCGATTAATCGCGATGAATCCCATCCAGAATGTGTTGACAACATGTGTTTGTGAGATATGCCAATCAAATTCTTATAACAAAACAAACACGTACACATGCAAGTATCTATGACATAAGTTAAGATTTATTTTTATAAAATAATTCAAATGAAACATTTATCCCTTTTCTATAGAATGTGCATGGAAATGTATATACTTACAATATAAAATGACTAAATATATTATAGAAACACAACCTATTATTCGGATTAATTGTGGTTAACAAATGATAAATCGTGATTAATAAATGATTAATCGCGACAAATAAACGATTAAAAGTGACAAATAAACGATTGATCGCGATAAATTAACGATTAATCTTGATAGATAGACAATTGATCGCGATTAATTAATGATGAATCGTGATTCTTAAAGGATTCATCACATTTAATAACGATTAATCACGACTAATAAACGTTTAATTACGGCTAATAAACGTTTAATCACGGCTAATAAACGATTAATCATGATAATGAATGATTAGTCATGATAATAAACGATTGATCGCAATAAATTAACGATTAATCTTGATAGATAGACAATTGATCGCGATTAATAAACGATGAATCGTGATTATCAAAGGATTAATCGCGATTAATCATGACTGATACGATTAATCGTGATAATAGATGATTGGTCATGGTAATAAACGATTAATCATGATGATAAATGATTAATCGTCACAAAAAAACACACGATTAATCGTGATTATTAAGGATTAATCAAGATTCATAAAGGATTAATCGTAATAAATAAAAGATTCTTAAAGGATTAATCGTAATAAATAAAAGATTCTTGAAGGATTAATGGCGATTAATCTTTTGAATGTTTAAAGAAATCTTACCTTTCTTTCATAGATTGTGAGATATTTAAATGGGTTCACAGCAACCAAGATGTCTCCAATATAAGTCTGGAAGAAATGAGAGAAATAAAGCAGAATTTGTAGCACAGCACAAAGTAAACAATGTAACAAATGTTTGGAAACAACACAACTCATTGTGTCACAACAGGACCCGACACCCGAGAGTTGATCTTCGGGTTTACTCACATAAATGAAGTTTTGTTTGAATCGAGTCGACAGAACTTCCAGTAAACTTCTCTCGTGAAGTTCTGAAAGATTCGCCAGATCTTCAGATGTTTTGTCTTCCATCGTCATCTTTAAATTAAGTGTAACCTTCAACGTCTTAAGTTGCTCGTGTCCTTACATGACAAAAATACACCTTGAGGTTTTCTTCAAGATCAAACTCTTCAACGCGCAGCTGCTGACTCAGTCACTCTCTCTCTCTATCTCTCTCTCTCTCTCTCTCTCTCTCTCTCTCTCTCTCTCTCACACACACCCACACACACACACA
>CM065663.1:2008298-2059056 GCA_033220385.1 Triplophysa yarkandensis | reverse complement strand
AATTGGGATAAGTTTTGAAATTTTGCTAAGATCTTCTCTATTATTAACAAAATACACAGCTTAAACAAAAACTGTGTGTGTTTAGTTATCAATTTATTCCTTATATATTCATGATTTCATAAGCTTGTTGCAATGGGGCTAAAGAGTGTAAAGCATCCAAGCGATACATTAGAATCTGGCCAAAATACATTCGACGTGTCATGTGGCCAAGTGTGGTGTCCCATATTTGAATTTGTGCACTGTGTTTACCCCATCCCAGTGTACACACACTGTAAGTGAACACACACACACACACACACAAACACACACACACACATGCACTCGAACCACCAGGCCACGACTGCCCCCCTTTAAATATACATTTATCTTTATTAATTTGGCAGATGCTTTTATCCAAAGTGAGCAGTGGTGAAATATCTGGTTACAAGTCCAACTCTTCAACCACCTGACCCAGAAATAAACTTAACTAAAAGCATGACATTATTATTATCATCATAAATATGCAACATACAGTTCATAGCACTACTGAAGAAGATATTTTAAAGAATGTTGAGCTCAACTTTTCTTAACCTCAACAAAAACACTGAGACATTTCTCAAAGTATCTTCTTTTGTGTTCCTCTAATGAAAGTACCATATCATTCCTAGAGTATTTTTACCGTATCTCTACAGTAAATGTCTCCCACAGTACACTGGGTGAGAAGCAGACTCGTGGTTTCTCACGATAGAACGCTCAACTTTACAGAGTAAAGTATTATTGAGTAAGCAGCTGAGTTTAGTTCAACATACTACATCTACACACTTCACTACAGTTAATATTAACATTAGTAAAGTGTATATACAGTAAACTAGATGTGAAGTCCTTGAGCCTTCTTCTGTAATACACAGATATGACTGGTTTTATATTATTGTCATTGTGTTTTTGGATGTATTAATCATAATGCGCGGTTTTTGTTCTGCTGAATATGTTTCAATGTGAAGGAAATACTGCGGTTTGATATAGAATACTCCCAATACTTTTGGAGGAATACTGTTTGATCTGGCAACACCTTTATTGCAGTAACTGAACTGAAATCAACACTTAAATGTAAATGTATTTGACTTTCAGTTAATGGAGAATTTCTGCTCTTCAGCGCATGAATATGATGAATCACACTGAGCACGCTCGCTGTGCACCGCTGGGATTGACAGATTGTGTCACTTCCTTTCTCAGCAGGAAGTGGAAGTGGGTGAGTGAACATTAATGAGGAGATACGGCGAAATATCAGGAGGTTCATACAACCGCACGAAAGCAGATCTCAGACTGATCATCCATCTGTCCACCAAACCAACTTTTCACCTTCTCACACCAGAGACATCATGACTTTATCAACTTTATGTTCTAACTGTCATGCAAACATTTTTTTAAATTATTATTATTTTCAAAAAAATAAACAAAATAAATAAATAAACACGGTTAAGATTTTACCATCTCTGGAAACATGGAATTTCAAAATCATACTGCACTGGGTGCTGTACAGTGTACACAAACTATGTAGTGTTGTTTCCATGGCAACCAGATCACTCATTTAACAGAGAGGAAAATTCTTGAAAAAGAAAACATCCGAAAAAATCCGAACCATGTTCTCACCATCAGGTTATTTTACCTTTCTCAAAACACCATTTAAATCATTTAAAGAAAAACTCTGACCTACTCTAAGGATGCAGTCTGAGACATTCACGTCAAATAGAAAAACAGAAGGCTAAAAGACATTTTCATATTGTGTTATGATGGGATTACAGTGGACAGGTTCACAGTTTGTGTCTGGTTTCTGATCATGTGTTGTCCTGTGGTCTCAGTACGGTTCTCCAGAGCCATCGGACCTCAGGTCAACAGACAAGCGGCCAGCTGGCTCACACATGGCAACCTTGAGAAGTCCGGTGCTCGTGTCACACTCATCATCACATCAACAAACACACCGGGCCTAACAACACACACTTCTATACCAACAAACAAGCCGGATATAAGGAAGAGAAATCAGCACAAGATCTCTGAAGTAAATTCTCTAAGACATTATTTAATCGAGAACAATCAGGAACTTTTGCTTAGATGAAATCTGTGACTTGAGAAAAAGAAAAGACATCTTCATTGTTCTACAATCATTTACTCCTCTATGTGCTATATGTTTTCATTTTCTCTCTTATTTCTCCCAAGCAATTTTATGAGAAACATTTGAAACTAGGTTGATACTTAAATACGATCTCCTGAGCCCCTTGTCATTCCCACCAACCTAGAGACCCGTCACAATCTCTCTATTCAACGCGGATCATCAATCATTGTGCCCTCCAGTACAGCTAGAAACTTAGGAGAAATAATCGATGAACAGTTTAACTTTATGGATCATGTTACCACCATTGCCAGAACCTGCAGATTCCTGCTCTACAACATCAGGAAGATCAGACCTTTTCTCTCCCAACATGCTACACAAATCCTAGTCCAGGATCTGGACCTGCCCAGGCTGGACTACTACAATGCTCTGCTTGCTGGACTCTTGATGTGCACAACCAAACCTCTGCAGATGGCTTCACCACAGCTCACATTGAATTCAAATCTCTTCTTATTGCCTACAGGACTACCAATGGTTCTGCAGCCAGCTATCTTCTCTCACTGATTCTCAGGTGTACGTTCTCCAAATCTCTGCATTCCCCTAAAGAGCAATGTCTTGTGGTCCCATCCAAAAGGGAAATAAAACACCCTCTCACACCTCTGCATCGGTTTCTCGATGGTGGACAATCTGCCTCTTACAAAACGTTTGGCAGACTCGGTCTCTATCTTCAAAATAAACTAAAACTCATCTCTGCCGTTTACACCTTACTCACTAAAACCTCTTTCCTTCTTAGTAATAAAACGAATACATACTTTCTCTCCTAACAGGTGTTATCTTGTCTTTTATATCTTTTTCAACTATTGTTATCAATTTACCACATCAGTGATTCCTCGATTCTTTGAAATTCGCTTTGATAAAAGCGTCTGCTGAATGCATAATTGTAAATCATCCCATCGAGGCTATTGTTGTGATAATTTACTTATTCAGCTTTTTTCACTGATTGCACAATTAAGTGAGTATTTAAGTGTTGTATCTGCGCGAACGCATGAGCGTGAGCGTCAGCCCTCGTGTGAAGACCGATGAGAGTAAAGACCAGCGACTCTACCTGTGCCACTCCACCGAGCAGAGACACCGACAGGGCACCTGAGTATTATTTTATTTTCTAAAAAATCTGCATTTCTGTATTTTTCCTTGTAATTTTAAACACTTATTGCCTTTATTGGTTTCAAGTACTTAAATTACTGAACTAGCTCTTAGCTCTTGTTTTCTTTTATTTATTCTCATTTCCTCTCCTCTTTTATTTACCACTTAACCATGTGTCACAAAATTCTCACTGTTACTAACACTCGTAAACCCTTTGGGTCACGCCGTAGGACGCGCAACACTGATAACCTGCGTGCCATCCCTACATCTGACTCTTCTGCACTCACTATTCCTATAGGCTTGTGGAACTGCAAATCTTCTCTCAACAAAGCTGACTTTATTCCGGCCATGGCTAAACATTCTGGTCTCTCTGTTTTAGCACTCACTGAAACCTTGATAAAACCAGAGGACAGTGCAACACCGACTGCCGTCTCTACTAACTATGCGTTCTCCGACACCCCACGCTCTTCTGGTAGAGGGGGGGAACTGGTCTACTTCTTCCTACTGGATGGAGATTTAAAACACTTGCTACTTCAGGTGTCAACACCTCTTTTGAGTCACACATAGTTTCTATTACTCATCCACTCAATATCATTTTCATAGTAATATATCGTCCCCCAGGTCAGCTTGGACATTTTCTAGAGGAGTTCGATGTTCTCCTGTTATCTTTTCCGGAAGATGGGACACCTCTTGTGATCCTAGGAGACTTCAACATCCACCTGGAGAAACCCTCAGCTACTGACCTGCACAACCTCACTGCATCGTTTGACCTCAATCGCATGCCCACGTCGCCGACCCACACGTCCGATAACACACTCGATCTTGTCTACACACACTACTTCTCCACGTATCACACTCAGGTAACACCACTGCACACATCCGATCATTTTCTCGTCACACTTCATCTCGACGTGACAACATCCGAAACTCCTCCCCCCTCCTCCCTTGTTACCTTCAGGCGTAACCTACGCAGGCTCTCTCCTCTCACCCTATCCTCTGCTGTTTCCTTTATGCTCCCTCCTCCTGATCAGTTTGCTCTACTTAACACTGACAATGCCACACACTCCCTATGCTCTACACTAACATCCTGCTTGGACAATTTATGCCCGTTTACATCTCGACCAGCCCGTGCCAACCCTTCTACACCTTGGTTCTCTGATGTCCTCCGGGAACACAGATCCAAGCTCAGGGCAGCTGAGAGGAAATGGCGCAAATCTAATATTCCTACAGATCTCTTTCTCTATCAAACTCTTCTCTCTTCTTTCTCTGCGGAAGTCTCAGTCGCCAAGACTCAGTTCTACCTGGCAAAAGTAAACAGCTCAACAGACTCTCGCGCTCTCTTCAAGACCTTCTCTACTCTACTCTGTCCTCCCGACCCTCCCTCGTCGGACCTAACAGCTGATGACTTTGCATCCTTCTTTGTGAAGAAGACCATCGCTATCGGCAGTCAGTTCTCCGCTCCACCACCGCTGGACCATACTCCGGCTCCTCTGACCACCTCTCTCCGCTCTTTCTCTCCGTTGACTGAAAACGACGCTGCGAGAATCATCGTCTCGAATCACCCGACTACCTGCACGTGGGACCCCATCCTCACCCATCTCCTGCAAGACATCTCTCCATCGGTCATTCCTGCAATTACCCACATCATCAACTCATCGCTCAACTCTGGCACATTTCCTACTACTTTCAAAGAAGCCCGGATCACCACACTGTTGAAGAAACCCTTGCTGAATTCCGTACTTCTAGAGAACTACAGACCAGTCTCTCTACTGCTGTTCATCGGAAAGACCCTGGAACGTGTCGTCTTCAATCAACTCTCGGCCTACCTTACTCTACACAACCTCTTGGACAGCAACCAGTCAGGCTTCAAGAAAGGACACTCTAGAGAGACAGCTCTGTTCTCAGTTTTTTAAGACCTATGACTGGCAAGGGCGGCCTCCATGTCATCCGTTCTCATCCTGCTGGACTTATACGCTGCTTTTGACACCGTTAACCACAGTATTCTCCTTTCGACTCTCAAGGAAATGGGCGTCTCCGACAAGGCTCTCCAATGGTTTGTATCCTACCTCTCAGGTAGATCCTTCAGGGTTCGTGGGGAGGTGAAGTCTCAGAACTGCAACATCTTGACACCGGTGTATGTCAGGGCTCAGTTCTTGGACCGTTGCTCTTCTCAATCTACATGACATCACTGGGATCAGTCATTCGTAGGCATGGCTTCTCCTACCACTGTTATGCGGATGACACGCAACTCCACCTTGCGTTTCATCCGGAAGATCAGACGATTTCCACCCGAGTCTCAGCATGTCTGAGCGACATCTCCCTCTGGATGAAGCAACACCACCTACAACTTAACCTTGCGAAAACGGAACTTCTTGTCATCCCTGCCGACCCTAAAACCCGTCACGACCTCTCTATCCAACTAGGAGCATCAACCATTGTGCCCTTCAGGTCTGCAAGAAACTTGGTAGTAATCATCAATGATCAGCTCAACTTCACAGATCATGTTGCCGTGACTGCCAGATCCTGCAGATTCATGCTTTACAACATCAGGAAGATCAGACAGTTTCTCACAGATCACTCCACACAAATCCTGGTTCAGGCTCTGGTCCTGTCCAGTCTAGACTACTGCAATGCGCTGCTTGCTGGACTCCCGATGTGCACAACTAAACCTCTGCAGATGATTCAAAATGCAGCGGCAAGAGTGGTGTTCAAGGAACCAAAAAGGACCCATGTAACACCTCTCTTCATAAAACTGCATTGGCTTCCTGTAGCAGCTCGCATTGAATTTAAATGTCTTCTCATTGCCTACAAGACCACCACCGGTTCAGCACCCACTTACCTTAACTCACTAATGCAAAGATATAGGCCCTCAAGATCTCTGCGCTCCGCAAATGAGCTGAGACTTGTGGTACCAGCTCAAAAGGGTAAGAAATCTCTCTCTCGAACGTTCTCTGCTTCAGTTCCTCGATGGTGGAACGATCTGCCTCTGGCTTCACGCTTGGGAGACTCGGTCTCTATCTTCAAAAAACTCCTAAAAACTCATCTTTTCCGGCTACACCTAACTCACTAGGAGTACCTTCTTTTCTTACCTACTCACTCTACAAAAAAAAAAATATTTCAGGTTTTTATCTTGCTCTGTGTAACTTTGTAACAGTGTTGTGGCACTTGTTCACCTATTGTTGTATCGGCTATTTACAGCTTCATTGTCTCCTCGACTATTGTAAGTCGCTTTGGATAAAAGCGTCTGCTAAATGACTAAATGTAAATGTAAATGTAAATGTTAATGAAAGCTATGAAAAGGCATCATCTGAGAAATAAAATACCTGACCTTTGATAAGGTTATCATTTATGAAAAGAGTATTTTAAGCTTCTTATCTTCAAGAACTTCAGCCACATATGCTTTTATCTAAAGTGTCTTACAGGATTATACAGTATACATCTATCACTGTAGAGTAAACAGGGTTAAGATGTCTTCAAGAAAACCTCAGTTATTATCTGCTGACGCTGAGATTCAAACCAACAACAATCTGATCACAAGTCTAACTCTCCAAACACATTTACATTACATTTACATTTAGGCATTTAGCAGACGCTTTTATCCAAAGTGACTTACAGTAGTCGAGGAGACAATGAAGCGGTAAATAGCCGATACAACAATAGGTGAACAAGTGCTACAACAATGTTACCGAGTTACACAGAGATATAAAAACCTGAAAGTAGAAAAAGTGTTTATTTATTTATTTATGTTTAAGAGAGAGTGAGTAGGTTGGAAAAGAAGGTACTCCTAATGAGTTAGGTGTAGCCGGAAAAGATGAGACAAGAACTCAACTGACCGCCATATTAACATGTAAAGCAGAAAAACACAAATATTGAACTCAATGAAACTTCACATCAGAGTTCTGATATAACTCTGATCACAAGAGATCCAAACTTATATCCATAAACGTGTGAATAATTCCAGAATGCACTGCACTAAATGAAATCTTACCAAAATGACAGCTTAAGAAAGAGTAATGTGAAGCTTGAATATAAACCATTCAATACTGAAACGTCATCACATTAACTCTATTTAAAGTACAAATGACATCCCATCATTGACACTCTAAACACCTGTAATAGAGAAGGAATCTCATTTCTGAACAGTGATACTTATCTGTGCTTTACTCTGAGTTGAACTCTGGGTAACTTCATCACCGTAAAAGTATTTGTATATATTTTTACTATTGCACTTCTGTTTAATTGGTAACTGCTATTCAATGGCTCAGATCTTGTGAATAGACAATAATGTTAAAATCATTTAAAAGCATTTAAAATGTTGTAAATATCTATGTAAGTATCCAAGCGCCACTGTTCACCACATACTTAACAAACAACCAGATCTTCATCAAGTTAACACCTGTATCTCTATTCCACATTCAGATGCTATTAACAAAGACAACTATAGAATCTCATTAAAGTCCTTTTCTTATTCCTCGTTTCATCCTGATACACTCACAAAGTTTCTAATATGATGTCAGTAATATAATGTTGACGGAGCAGCAGAAGTTCTCAGTCCTCGAGCGCTGTGGGCATACGGCCATCCAGACCTCAGCAGAATGAACAGATTGCCTTAATGTCTAATTAAAACATCTTAAGCACAATTAACACGTCTTACAAGATGGTGTTTACCTTTAAAAGTCTATCCACAAGAAACTCACACATTCTAAAACACCGCCGTCCACATTAACATATGCTGATATACAGAGAGAAGATACTTAAAGTAACAGCCGACATATACTGTCAAATAATAAACCTTCACAAAGCTTTATCACATATTATTATCATATACATGTAATAAACTAACATTTACAAATCTTCAAAAGTTAAAGAAATCTGAAGCAAGTGCTATAGAAAAACACCCTTACCCTCCTGAAGTCTTTTACTGCCAAAAATATACTAAAATCTATTTATATTACAAAGCTTTTACCCACAAATCATCTCAAGAAATAAACACACACTGCTGACAAAGACAAAGGCAAATTCTACTTCATAAAAATAGCCGAATAAACAATAATTATTTATTAATATTCTTATTTTTTTAAAAGTTGTATTTAAAAAGTAATTTTATTTCTAAAATCTTTTTTTAAACTATTTTATTATGTTTCCTAAAGATTTCACTAACATTGCAAGACTGTAAAAAGCTCTACAGAAATAAATGTGTATTGAGTTGAATATTGCTTGTGCTTATGAAAATAATAATCCATGTAAGGTACATTATATTACACAACTTGTTATGATGGTTAAACTGTACAACATCCTTAAACCATAGTAAAAAATCGCAGTTACACAAAAACTCTTGCTTTTATATGGCATCACTTCGGATGACAGGAGAAAGACTTTCACTGAAAGCATTAGAGAGAGAGGGGGAGTGATTTATCTGATTCAATTTGCTTGCAAATGTAAAACAAGTCAGTTCAATAAAGAGCTAAACCCATCCTTTCTCTCTCTTTCTCTCTGTCCGCGGCTGTCTGCTGAATAATGACAGTGTGTAAATGCTTAATTAGATTAAAAGGCTGTGTAGAACCCTATACAGACGTGTGTGCGTGTGTTCAGATCCGGCAACATTAGGGTTGTGTTATTGTGGGCAGGGCTGAGAATTTATGACGCACAAAAACCCTGAAACATCAAAAGCATTAAAGGATCCTGATTTATTTCCCGTGAGCGCAGGGGGAATATATCACCCATAAAGAGGTGCGCGTTTGTCGGGACCTCCCGGGAAGTCCGGGTTTAATGGGTGAAGCTTAGACCAGGCCCTGTTTAGAGTCTGTGACCTGAAAAACAAATCAGAAGGAAGAAATAAAGACCACAGCACAATAACGAAGAGCGAGTCATGATGCAGAAGTGAAAGTAGAAATGATTTTTAAAAGCTTGATGCAAAATAGCTCAATAAAGCGGTTTATATGGCATTTATCACTAAACTTAAGTTACTTTACCATCAGCATCTATAAAGATCTTATGTTTAGAGCTTTCATCTTTCAGAGAAGCAGAAGCTGGTTTAATGAACAGTATTTTTGGGCCTTTAGACTCATTCTGTGATGTAAAGAGCCTTGTGAACGGTAGACGGCAGAATGATGTTGTGCTTTGAGATAAATCCTTTTCATTCACATTGAAGGCAGCGTCTGTCAAACCTTTCTGTCCTCGTAATGTACAACAGTGAAATCCAACATGGTCACTGAAATGTCTACAAGAATAACATTATAAAAATGATTTATTAAAGGAAAAGTTCACCCAAAATGAAAACTGTCGTCTTTTACTTCCCTCAGGTTGTTTCAAACATGTACATTTCTTGTTCTTATAAACACAAAATATGTTTAGATTAATTTCATATTACCAGTTCTTTGACAAATACTTGAACCAAAAGTATTTTGAACAAGCTGAATAAAGGAAAAACTTTTTGAGTTCACTTTATAAAGCTTTTTTATTTCCAATTTTTATTGTGATGATGAGCCTGCTTTTAAACAATGCAATATACAAATTAACTTATGTTTAAAAATTATACAAACTATAATTGAATGTATATTATAAATGTTTCATTTATAAGTTGATTAGCATAATATCATTTTATTTAGTAGGAATAAATGTGTTGTGCTTCTGTATCTGATAGCCCCGGGCCTTAAAAACAGCAGATGAAAGCTCTGGTTAAACAACATGAACATGAACTCAAGGTTCAGATTCAGATGTGTGGTTTCACGTGTCAATAAAACTCTCAGAACACGACTCCATCGATCCACACTGTCAATCAGAACCAGAGTTTCATCAATATCTCAGTTTATCACAAAGGTCTGCACTGACCTTTGACCTGCTGAAAGCAGACGGTTTTCTCAGAGATTTCATTGGATTTAAAGTGTAGGAGGTCAAAGGATTATGAAGCGTCACATTAAAAGTGCCTTTCAGAACCGTGTCCTTCATGAGCCGACTCAACTGAAACACACACAGACGTCAAACAAATGATCAATAAACTATAATATGATTATATGAAGTTTATTGTATTGTATGCACCTCATATGCTCCTGGTCCAGGATTGGTGTCTTTAGGGTTCTTAAAGCGATCTTCTTTTGAGCCAATCAGGGTTAACTTTGAGCTGGATTTCACGTCAGGACTATAATGACCTGGACCTGAAGGCAGACATTAAACATGTCATTCACAGACATGAGATAACAATAAATGTGTATGTTTCCAGAGTTTCAGTCACCGGGGATGTAAGGGTCGCTGTGGATGAACGTGAGGTCTCTGGGAGCGGCGGACAGGAAGCTACTCTGTCGTTTTCTGGCTCTCTCACTGCGTGGCTCGCTGAAGCGACGGGGGCCGTGAATCTTCTGGAATGATTCGCAGACGTTATACGAGCCCGGTGGAGGCGTATTCTGCCAACAGAGAATTCAAGACATAACCGCAGCATCAGAAAGATCATTTACACAATGTATGTGTGTGTGTGTGTGTGTGTGTGTGTGTGTGTGTGTGTGTGTGTGTGTGTGTGTGTCTCAGCTGCTGTCATTTGTCAGTCAGTAAATATGTGAATTACTGCTACACACTCAGATATCACATCACACAAAATGTTAAAACACACTTTCAGTACACAATCATTTCTTGCTGAGGATGTTGTTTCATGTTGATTTCAACACACTGCTCAAAATCTATCCATTACAGGTACATTACTGTATAATAAACCCAAGATATTTCCTTAATAAACGTTCTGTTTCTGGGGCCAAACAGCCGAAATGCAAACAATCGCTGAGTTAAAGGGATCATTCATCCAAAAATAAACGTTTGGTGAACTATCACTTTAAATGTGTGCGTAATTCATCATGTACAAAATCCCACAGTACACATCACTAACATTGTTTCTGGGTACTTTCCACAGACAAACATTTTTTTACTGTACAAAATATATAGTGTATCTTCTCCCTAAACCTAAGCACAATTCCATGAGAAAATCTATCGTACACAATACATCTGCCTTTAGCACCTTTTTTTCTCAGCTTTATGTAAGAAATATATATAGTCACAGAAAAATATCTTATTTTATTTTTTCTAAATTTACTATGGAGTAGGTGTTTGTGTTGCTCCAAATCCAATAGAACACAGAAACACAGCAAGGATAATGTTTATACATTACCGCATGTTATTTTATTATATATTTTTGAGAATTGTTAGTCTAATGAGAACAAATGGGAAATAATAAGACAGTTAAACATGCAATATAAAACAAAGATAAAGGTACTGAGAGATTGAGAGGAATCTTAATGTGTTGGTGTGTATTTACATGCACATTTACATTTACATGTCTTCAAGAACACTTCAGTTATTATCTGCTGACACCTGATTACAAGTCCAACTCTCTAACCAACAGAACATTCTTCTTTCTTGCATAAGTGTCTGTATGGTGTTTGTGTGTTCACATCTGTGTTTGTTTTTGTAAGTGTGTGTGTGTGTGTGTGTGTGTGTGTGTGTGTGTGTGTGTGTGTGTGTGTGTGTGTGTGTGTGTGTGTGTGTGTGTGTGTGTGTGTGTGTGCTTGTGTGATCAGTGTGTGTGTGTGTGTGTGTGTGTGTGTGTGATCAGTGTGTGTGTGATCAGTGTGTGTGTGTGTGTGTGTGTGTGTGTGTGTGTGTGTGTGTGTGTGTGTGTGTGTGTGTGTGATCAGTGTGTGTGTGTGTGTGTGTGTGTGTGTGTGTGTGTGTGTGTGTGTGTGTGTGTGTGTGTGTGTGTGTGTGTGATCAGTGTGTGTGTGTGTGTGTGTGTGTGTGTGTGTGTGTGTGTGTGTGTGTGTGTGTGTGTGTGTGTGATCAGTGTGTGTGTGATCAGTGTGTGTGTGTGTGTGTGTGTCTGTGTGTGTGTGTGTGTGTGTGTGTGTGTGTGTGTGTGTGTGTGTGTGTGTGTGTGTGTGTGTGTGCTTGTGTGATCAGTGTGTGTGTGTGTGTGTGTGTGTGTGTGTGTGTGTGTGTGTGTGTGTGTGTGTGTGTGTGTGTGTGTGTGTGTGTGTGTGTGTGATCAGTGTGTGTTTGTGTGTGTGTGTGTGTGTGTGTGTGTGATCAGTGTGTGTGTGTGTGATCAGTGTGTGTGTGTGTGTGTGTGTGTGTGTGTGTGTGTGTGTGTGTGTGTGTGTGTGTGTGTGTGTGTGTGTGTGTGTGTGTGTGTGGTTTATAAAATCTCTAGTAGCAGATGAGACGAGGCGTTGAGCTCATAATGAAACATTTGCAGCATATGTATTAGTCTGAATCAAACGCTCTCTTGGATATGAAATCCCACGTAAGAACAGCACCGTGTTCTCATATCTGAGTTTGTGTAATTACTGATTTTTAGATATGGACAGAATTTAATCTCAACTCTCCATGGAGTGAAACAACACATTCATGAATTCAAGCTGAAGCGCAGGCGGTGTTTGATTTTCAATACTGAGCTGACATCTCATTCCTGCTCATAATTTATCACACAGTCTCATTTTAAACCGGCACAATGAAAGAAAGATTTTCTTCTCAAAGGTTGCTCAGTTATTGCTCGGGAGACCTGGTCTAGTTTTCACTTAGAGGCAAAGGCTTCTCCTAACGTTCCTTAAAGAGACAGCACATTGAAAGATGAAAACTCTTACAACATCCTCACACATGTCAAATCTGTCAAAGCTTTTCACTCTTCAGCAGAACACATAAGATGAACGTTTACAAACATCAAACCCCACTATTATACAGTATGCCATTTCCCAAAATATCTTCTTTTGTTTCACTGAAGAAAGGGTCACAAGAGGTGAATAAATGACAGATTTGAGGTTTTTGTTTAAACTGTCCCTATAAGAGAACAAGTATAGATTTAATTCAAGTTAAAACACTGGTTCTGTGAGAGAAAATGAAGTATTGCTGATGTCATATATGTTTTGATATTTTCTGTGAGATTACAGATTAAAGATGAATGTGACATCACAACGAGTCTTACTTTAGCACACATTGACGACACGAGTCTTTCTGTGACTGATTTAAAAACAGCAGTGCTCTGTTTCTTATACAGCTCTTCATGTGTCTTCACCTGCAAAACATACAAAATAAAGTCTGTTACACAACAGATATTTATGATCTACAGCCCATCTAAAACTGCAGAACCTAAGAAATACTATCATGAATCATGTTCCAAATCTGTTTGTCTGGTTGAACCCAGAGAAAGATATTTGGAAGAATGCTTGTAACCAAACAGTTCTCAATTGACTATCATAGTAGAAAACAGAAAACTGATATTCAGAAGTATCCCAAACTTGTTGCTGTCATAAAATCTTATTTTGTGTTCATCAGTCATATTTTCAAATTTTCTAATATTTTCTAATATGGTTTCAAGCTTTCTTCAACAAATCTTTCTCTGTTTGACAGAAGAGCTTAAAGCCAGGTGAGTAAATAAGGAAATTATTTTTTATTTTGGGATGAATTACAGTGTGCCTTTAAGTGTGATTTGTTACTTATCTTAAAAATAAAAACACACAATTAAATTTGATTGATTGATTGTTCATAGAAAACAAATGAATATTGTGCTATTTTCATGACAGTGAAATCTTTTTGTCATGATAGCGGTGAAGTTTCATACTGATCTTATATCTATTCTTACTTCAGTCTCCAGACACACACGTCAGAATGATTGTCTGACATCACCTTCATTATAATCCATCACTCGGCTCAATGTTCACTATCTACAGACTTCTGGAAGTTAACCGCTAACAAGACACAGACAGCGAGTGATGTATGAATCCTGAACACAATAAGTCTGAGAGGCGTTTCAGATAAATAGTGTGAAAGTTCCTAACAATCACATCTGTGAGACTCACACGATGCTCGCACTCTTCAGTCTCTACAGTTCATTAACTGAGGTCAGTGTGATCTTAAAACACCCACACCTGAACACCTGAACTTACCTTCAAATATCTCCGCTTACACTCTTCAGCTTTCTCATCGCTGACATTTATCATCTCTTAAAACATCACTGTTACTTATTCAAACTCAACAACACACTGGAAAGAAATTGCTAGGACGGTCGTTAAGAAAATAGTTTCACCTTGGTTTCAACCTGGTTACCATGGTTACCTTTTTGCCAGAACAGATTCCAGTGAAAATGTTTATGATAGGGATGTTAAACCAAGATCAAGTGCTTTGGTTTGAGTTATCAGTTAAGATGTCTGTAAGTGTCTCTTTAAAGTGTCGATGAGATCTCGAGGAGCTCACCTTGTACTGCGCTGGTCCAGGACTCAGACTCTCTTCTTTACTGGACTGGAAAAGCTGCCGTGGAGCGACACAACCGAACGCTCCTTTCCTTTTACCTTTAACATTGGCTTTCTTCAAACTCTCCTGAGCCAAACTATAGTCAAACACATTATAAGAACCAGGACCTGATGAAGAATTACAAGCTTTAGTTCAACTTTCATAACAAAATTATTATTTTCTATATATCTTTATTATTGAGTGTGAAAAAAACACACACAAATGATCAAAAACGGTGCATGTCATAGCTCAGATAATCTGGTTGTAGACACATTTAAAATACTAAAAGATAGTGTTCGTATAAAAATCTTAAACTTTCCCTTTCTTACTTTAGAATCTTGACCCAGTTTAAAAAAAGTTGTATTCTGTTTGACAGAATGTTCAAATCCTCTTGCATTTAAAAACATACAGACATAAGGATCTTTAACCTAAAAGTATTCAATCTCTTCATCACTACTCACAGAATGTCATAATCCTACATTTATATGACTTCATTTCACATTTATTGTGATGAGTTGTTAAACATACACACAAACCTGGCGTAGCATTCATTGTGTTATCTGGAAGGAATCTTACAGCTGTCAGACCAAAAGGGCTTTTATTTACCCCTCTGGATCCCTTCAGAATGTCCAGAGCACAGCGCGGGTCATCATACGCACCCACAGGAGGAGCTTCAACCTTCACCGGACTGAACCTCTGAAACAACACTACTGAGGTCACTTTAAAGTCAACGTAAAACAAACATTTTTAAATGAAATGCTCCAACAGGATTGGATTTTTACCCCTGAACATCCGTGGACCACACCACAGACATCAGTCTAAGTCATTAAAACTAAAACTGACATTTACAGACAGAGCAAAAATAATTTAATTTCCTTATTAATATTCCAAGATAAATATCTTCTTATCCAGAATCCAGAATTAGATTGTCGGTAAAGATGAATCTCAATTTTGTTTTTTGTCCTTGAAGTTTACATGAACTACAGAAATATTATAGATGTCCTAATCAATTAAATCTGTTGATTTCCATAAACTTGTATTTTTGTATTTACATTTATCAAGCCTTAAATAGTACATAAGGAGAGACATTTTTTAGAAACTTTTATCCATAGTGACTTACAGTATTGTACAGTAGGCAATCATCACTACAGAGTAATCAGAGGTAAGATGTCTTCAAGAACACTTCAGTTATTATCTGCTGACACTGAGATTCAAACCAACAACCTTCTGATCACAAGATCAACTCTCTGAACACCAGAACACAACTGACACGAAAATCACTTCTGAACAACTTCTGAACATCATGACCATAACAATGGGTGTATTTATCTTTTGAGTAACATCAATTCCACTGTAGTATTTCTTGTGTGCTTTGATGACACATAAATGTGCAGAAGTGTATATTAATACAAGTGAAGGTATAGAATCCTGTTTATTGTTAAGTTGATGTGTGTAAATGTGTTCCTGCCTGAGCTTGAGAGAGGAACGGTGGGTTTGACACGTTGTGTGAACTACAGGCCTTCTCAAACTGACTCTGTATGTGATATTGTCCTGGACCGGGGACACCCTACACAAAAAACACACAACAGATCAAAGAAAGTATGAATGATTGAATGCTGCTCCAACAGTGACATCTATAGGTACAACAGAACAAATACAGATACACTATAATAGACCAAAAAAATGCAATTCAAAATAAAGCTGTTTTTACAGGCGGATACTGTGGTTTGTTAAATATTAAAAATACAGATGCTGAAGATAAGAAATACCTTTTTTTCCTCCTGTACACAGATGAGCTCGTGATATCGAGGAAGAGTCAGCTCTGATCGACTTCTCTGTTCTCTCATCAGATTCACATTCTCATAATGGGCGGTGTGATCCCTAAAACCCACACACAACTTTTGATTTTTTTAAATGATCTCAATCTTTGTGTCTGTATCTATGTATCTGAAATGTGTGTGTGAATGTGTTTTTCCATCAAACTCACTCCTGTAGTTCATATTGTCCTGGTCCAGGCCCGTCTGCATCTCTCCCCGGATCTCTCCGGCCCGTCATTCTGCTAAAGTTCACACCTTTATACTTCTGAGACGAGAAGTGTTCTTCCTGCCATAAACACACAGATTCATTCTCTTTACCCTTCAGTACACCGCTGACCTGAAGTCAGTAGCTATAATAATGTTCAGCTTTGATGAGAACTCTCTCGCCTCAATGAACAACAGTATGAATTACATCGATACATGGAGTCCAGCCAATTTACATTGCATTTAATCAATTTGTAGATGCTTTTATCCGGAGCGACTTACAAATGAGGAAAAGCACGAGTCATTTATCATACACAAGCAAGAAAATTACAACATCAGCAGCACTGCAATGTTTATCTGTGGAGATAATATACACATGCTGAAAATGCTCATGATAATATCACTCATAACGGTTTATTATTAATATAAAAATATGATAACATAAGAATAGAAGGAACGAGTGAATAGAAAAACTATGAATATGACAACTTATATGACTTGTGTTACTTCTTTATATTACATTATGATTTTGTGTAAATCATTACATTTTTATTTTGTTTATAATATATTTTGTTATGTTTTACTTTCTTTAATTTTGCATTATAGAGTGTGCAAGCCTATTTATAAAAGACATTGATTAGATGAAAAGTGAGTTCAGCATCTGCTGCATTATTATGAGTGAATGTTGAAATAGAAGGTAAAGAAGAATTACTGAAGGTTTGCGTTCCTGACATTAAAATGAATGAGCAGCGGCCTTAGAGGCTTTTAAAAATAATTCACTGATCATTAATCATGAAAATAACTCCCGGCCAACACTTATGATCTACAGCAGCAGGATTCTGGTAATGGACACCTCTGACCTCTCTTAAAGTGTCCATTACACATGCATCCTTTTCACTTCACAATGACATCTCAAGCTGCCTGCGGTGTTATAGGTGTTGCTTTCTGAAAGGATGGCTCCTACAGACCAAATTCATTTTGAAATAAAATCACAGAAATCCATTCAAACACAAACACACACTGGCACAAGATCTGACCGGTACAGGACTGTAGAAGGCAGGGCCGAGGGTCTGGTCTTTGATAGGGGGATTAGATTTGTGCAGGACACCCTGAGGGTCTTCTTCATATCCAAACGCCTGTCCTGGTGAAGGTATGGACGGTGCATCAGGATTCAAGAGCAACTTCACTCTTTTAGAAACGACCTGCTGATATTATATGTACATATACATCAGAAAAGAGGAAATGAAGTTCTCAAAAATATTAAGTTTGTTTGAAAGTGTACACACAAAATCAAGAAATGTAAACAAACTGTATGGAAATTAAACTTTGCATACTGAAAATGAATCTATTAACATTTGCTTTGTTACATGAACTTAATTGAAATGAAATATTTTCTTCAAGACTGTCAAAGAAGATCATTCATTTTACCGTAACGTATATTATTAAAAATAACTCTCATAATACAATAGTTTCTTATACATAAGGCCTTTACCTTCATGTTTTTCTCTGGATGATGACGTATTTTTCCCGCTGGTGAAACATCATACGCTCCTGGTCCTGGAACATCTGACAGCACATCCTCAAAACGCTTGGAGCGGTTCTGAAGAACGTTTCCTCCCACAATATGATCCTGCATTTCAGGTTCATGTTTACTCCTGACCTCATGATGTAAGAGTATGATGTGTGAGTATAGAGTGATGTCATACCCTGATGATGTCACTGTTGTAGTGTCCTGGGCCTGGAGATATGGGATCACAGCCTGACCTCAGAAACACTGGATCTCTGCGGCACAGAGACAGGAACGGCGCGTAACTATCTGAAAATAATACATATAATAACATGTTAAATATTAATATAGAAATAAACCACTGAAACTGACACATTTGGTGACATATTCACAGTTTCTTGTTTTTAGACATTGTGACACAACAGTTTATCATCAATCTATCAATTTTCTTTACATTTACATTCTTTACATATTGAATATATATATATATGTTGTATCGGCTATTTACCGCTTCATTGTCTCCTCGACTATTGTAAGTCGCTTTGGACAAAAGCGTCTGCTAAATGACTAAATGTAAATGTAAGTCGCTTTGGATAAAAGCGTCTGCTAAATGACTAAATGTAATGTAAATGTAAATGTAAATGTAAGTCGCTTTGGATAAAAGCGTCTGCTAAATGACTAAATGTAAATGTAAGTCGCTTTGGATAAAAGCGTCTGCTAAATGACTAAATGTAATGTAAATGTAAATGTAAGTCGCTTTGGATAAAAGCGTCTGCTAAATGACTAAATGTAATGTAAATGTAAACTTAAATGTAAGTCGCTTTGTATAAAAGCGTCTGCTAAATGACTAAATGTAATGTAAAGGTAAATGTAAACTTAAATGTAAGTCGCTTTGGATAAAAGCGTTTGCTAAATGACTAAATGTAATGTAAATGTAAACTTAAATGTAAGTCGCTTTGTATAAAAGCGTCTGCTAAATGACTAAATGTAATGTAAAGGTAAATGTAAACTTAAATGTAAGTCGCTTTGGATAAAAGCGTCTGCTAAATGTAAATGTAAATGTAAGTCGCTTTGGATAAAAGCGTCTGCTAAATGACTAAATGTAATGTAAAGGTAAATGTAAATGTAAATGTAAGTCGCTTTGGATAAAAGCGTCTGCTAAATGACTAAATGTAAATGTAAATGTAAGTCGCTTTGGATAAAAGCGTCTGCTAAATGTAAATGTAAATGTAAGTCGCTTTGGATAAAAGCGTCTGCTAAATGACTAAATGTAAATGTAAGTTGCTTTGGATAAAAGCGTCTGCTAAATGACTAAATGTAAATGTAAGTCGCTTTGGATAAAAGCGTCTGCTAAATGACTAAATGTAATGTAAATGTAAATGTAAATGTAAGTCGCTTTGGATAAAAGCGTCTGCTAAATGACTAAATGTAAATGTAAGTCGCTTTGGATAAAAGCGTCTGCTAAATGACTAAATGTAATGTAAATGTAAATGTAAATGTAAGTCGCTTTGGATAAAAGCGTCTGCTAAATGACTAAATGTAATGTAAATGTAAATGTAAATGTAAGTCGCTTTGGATAAAAGCGTCTGCTAAATGACTAAATGTAAATGTAAGTTGCTTTGGATAAAAGCGTCTGCTAAATGACTAAATGTAAATGTAAGTCGCTTTGGATAAAAGCGTCTGCTAAATGACTAAATGTAATGTAAATGTAAATGTAAATGTAAGTCGCTTTGGATAAAAGCGTCTGCTAAATGACTAAATGTAAATGTAAGTCGCTTTGGATAAAAGCGTCTGCTAAATGACTAAATGTAATGTAAATGTAAATGTAAATGTAAGTCGCTTTGGATAAAAGCGTCTGCTAAATGACTAAATGTAATGTAAATGTAAACTTAAATGTAAGTCGCTTTGTATAAAAGCGTCTGCTAAATGACTAAATGTAATGTAAAGGTAAATGTAAACTTAAATGTAAGTCGCTTTGGATAAAAGCGTTTGCTAAATGACTAAATGTAAATGTAAATGTAAGTCGCTTTGGATAAAAGCGTCTGCTAAATGACTAAATGTAAATGTAAATGTAAGTCGCTTTGGATAAAAGCGTCTGCTAAATGACTAAATGTAAATGTAAGTCGCTTTGGATAAAAGCGTCTGCTTAATGACTAAATGTAAATGTAAGTCGCTTTGGATAAAAGCGTCTGCTAAATGACTAAATGTAAATGTAAGTCGCTTTGGATAAAAGCGTCTGCTAAATGACTAAATGTAAATGTAAGTCGCTTTGGATAAAAGCGTCTGCTAAATGACTGAATGTAAATGTAAGTCGCTTTGGATAAAAGCGTCTGCTAAATGACTAAATGTAAATGTAAGTCGCTTTGGATAAAAGCGTCTGCTAAATGAGTAAATGTAAATGTAAGTCGCTTTGGATAAAAGCGTCTGCTAAATGACTAAATGTAAATGTAAGTCGCTTTGGATAAAAGCGTCTGCTAAATGACTAAATGTAAATGTAAGTCGCTTTGGATAAAAGCGTCTGCTAAATGACTAAATGTAAATGTAAATGTAAGTCGCTTTGGATAAAAGCGTCTGCTAAATGACTAAATGTAAATGTAAGTCGCTTTGGATAAAAGCGTCTGCTAAATGACTAAATGTAAATGTAAATGTAATGTAAATGTAAATGTAATGTAAATGTAATGTAAATGTAAATATATATATATATATATTAATACAGACAGAAGTTTAATAAAGATTAAATTAAAAAACAATTGCCTTTACAAACCTGAACTTGTCTCATCTGTAAATGTTTAAATGTTTAAAGTTTTTCTGCAGAATAATCAGATGTATGAAGATGTTTGTATAGAAATGAGACTTACAGTCTTTACTGATCTGAGATCTGCTGATGTTATAAGTTCCGGGTCCAATCTCAGAAGTGCTGCTGTTTAACATCACATGTGTATCTCTGGGAGCTCGGTCATACATGTTTATGTGTTATTAAATAAAGATAAAAGTTATTAAATAAAGATATAAGTTATATAATGAAGATAAAAGTTATATAATGTAGATATTTAACTGTGACCTCGAGTCTTTCAGTCAGTGGCCGAGCGCGTCTCAGCGTTGCCTGGATACCAGAGCTCGGTGTGAGATTTCACAGCGCTGCGCTGCAAATATCGCGAGAACAAACATATTGAATTAAAGATTTTGAATTAATCTCGCGATACTTTATTCTCAGACTGTGATCATTCTGCGCAGCTCTGCATGAAGTCAATGAATGCGTTTCTATGACAACATCCGGTCACTTAATCTGATTAAATCTTTAGAATATCAGGAAACATTTGGTGAGGCAACAAAACAAAGCATAGCTTAATTAACTCAACAATAATAAACATATTCTTAAACATGTGATACAAATAATATAATACTATAATAACTAATAAAAGCTCGGAATGTCAAACAATTAAAATAAAACCAGGCCTTGTTATATAACACAAGCCTTAAGGCAAATGGCCAATTTAGATTTTATAAATAATATTGATATAAATTAGAAGGTATTTTCCTACATTGCTTTAAAACAAACATAAATCCCTCAGGTTAATCCTAGTTTACTGAAATAATTATACATTATATGCTGTATAAAACACGATGTGTTGCAGTTGTTTATATTTATTTGTGTTTGTCCACATCGACAGGCGGCGCTGCTCGATGACGTCATGCGTTGAATAACCGCCCGAAGAAGCGTAAACAAAGAGATCCGGTGAAGCTGTGCGACGGAACCGCAGCGGCCGCTGCTTTACACACCAGCTGTGAGTACACACACACACACACACACACACACACACACTGAAACACAAACACACACACACACACACACACACTGAGACACACACACACACTGAGACACAGACTGATCACACACACACACACACACTGATCACACACACACACACACACACACACTGATCACACACACACACACACTGATCACACACACACACACACACACTGATCACACACACACACACACTGATCACACACACACTGATCACACACACACTGACACACTGATCTCACACACACACACACTGATCACACACACACACACACACACACACTGATCACACACACACACACACTGATCACACACACACTGATCACACACACACTGACACACTGATCTCACACACACACACACTGATCACACACACACACACACACACACGCACACTGAGACACACACACACGCACACACACTGATCACACACACACACACACACACACTCACTGAGACACACACACACACACACACACACACACACACTGATCACACACACACTGATCACACACACACTGATTACACACACACACACACACACACTGATCACACACACTCACTGAGACACACACACACACACACTCACTGAGACACACACACACACACAGGCACACACTGATCACACACACACACACACACACTGATCACACACACACACACACTGAACACACACTCACACACACACACACACTGATCACACACTGAACATACACACACACACACTGAGACACTCACACACACACACACACACACACACACTGATCACACACACACACTCACTGAGACACAAACACACACACACACACACACACTGATCACACACACACACTCACTGAACACACACACACACACACACACACACACACACACACACTGATCACACACACACACTCACTGAGACACAAACACACACACACACACACACACACACACACACACACACACACTCACTGAACACACACACACACACACACACACACACACACACACACTGAACACACACACACACACTGAACACACACACACACACTGAACACACACTCACACACACACACACACACACACACACTGATCACACACACACACTCACTGAGACACAAACACACACACACACACACACACACACACACACTCACTGAACACACACACACACACACACACACACACACACACACACTGAACACACACACACACACTGAACACACACACACACACTGAACACACACACACACACACACACACACTGAACACACACACACACACTGAACACACACACACACACTGAACACACACACACACACACACACACACACTGAACACACACACACACACTGATCACACACACACACACACACACACACACACTGAGACACACACACACACACACTGAGACACACACACACACTGAACACACGCACACACTGATCGCACACACACACACACACACACACAGTAGTGAACACACACACACTCTCTCACACACACACACACACAGTTCATCACTTTGTTTGTTGTCTCGCGCAGTGATCGCACGCGGTAGCTCGAGCATGCCCAGTAACACAACTCAACTCCCGGAGTCCGAGGACACCGAACCCGACCTCCCGGTACCGGTGCAGAACCTCCGCCGGTTCAGTGTGTTCCAGGACGAGAGTTTGTCAGAACCTCGCGATGTTTCGCATCTGGGTGCGGTTCTGGACCTCCAGCCGCTGTGTGAGCCCAGATCAGAGGAGAACACCATCAGCAGCATCAGCACACATGAGAGGGAGGAGCTGGGGATCCGGACCAGAGCTTCAGAACTCTCTGGACTCTCTCAGGATGGGCTGGACTGGAGGATGATGAGGATGATGATGATGATGGAGGAGGATGAAGGGGAGAGATGTGTGCTGAACACCAGGAGGAAGAGTGTCAACACTACAGAGTGTGTGCTGGTGCCCACATCAGAACATGTGGCTGAGATTGTGGGTCGACAGGGTGAGTGTGTGTCGTTGTCTATGAGTGTGTGTTGTTGTCTGTGAGTGTGTGTTGTTGTCTGTGAGTGTGTGTTGTTGTCTATGGGAGTGTGTGCCGTTGTCTATGCGTGTGTGTTGTCTATGGGAGTGTGTGTTGTTGTCTATGGGAGTGTGTGTTGTTGTCTATGGGAGTGTGTGTTGTTGTCTGTGGGAGTGTGTGCTGTTGTCTGTGGGAGTGTGTGTTGTTGTCTATGGGAGTGTGTGCTGTTGTCTATGCGTGTGTGTTGTCTATGGGAGTGTGTGTTGTTGTCTATGGGAGTGTGTGCCGTTGTCTATGCGTGTGTGTTGTCTATGGGAGTGTGTGTTGTTGTCTATGGGAGTGTGTGTTGTTGTCTATGGGAGTGTGTGTTGTTGTCTATGGGAGTGTGTGTTGTTGTCTGTGGGAGTGTGTGCTGTTGTCTGTGGGAGTGTGTGTTGTTGTCTATGGGAGTGTGTGCTGTTGTCTATGGGAGTGTGTGCTGTTGTCTATGGGAGTGTGTGCTGTTGTCTATGGGAGTGTGTGCTGTTGTCTGTGGGAGTGTGTGTCGTTGTCTGTGGGAGTGTGTGTCGTTGTCTGTGGGAGTGTGTGTCGTTGTCTATGAGTGTGTGTCGTTGTCTATGGGAGTGTGTGTCGTTGTCTATGAGTGTGTGTTGTTGTCTGTGAGTGTGTGTTGTTGTTTGTGAGTGTGTGTTGTTGTCTATGGGAGTGTGTGTCGTTGTCTATGAGTGTGTGTTGTTGTCTATGAGTGTGTGTTGTTGTCTATGGGAGTGTGTGTCGTTGTCTATGGGAGTGTGTGTCGTTGTCTATGGGAGTGTGTGTCGTTGTCTGTGGGAGTGTGTGTTGTTGTCTGTGGGAGTGTGTGTCGTTGTCTATGGGAGTGTGTGTCGTTGTCTGTGGGAGTGTGTGTCGTTGTCTGTGGGAGTGTGTGTCGTTGTCTATGGGAGTGTGTGTCGTTGTCTGTGGGAGTGTGTGTCGTTGTCTGTGGGAGTGTGTGTCGTTGTCTTTGGGAGTGTGTGTCGTTGTCTGTGGGAGTGTGTGTCGTTGTCTGTGGGAGTGTGTGTCGTTGTCTGTGTGAGTGTGTGTCGTTGTCTGTGGGAGTGTGTGTTGTTGTCTGTGGGAGTGTGTGTCGTTGTCTATGGGAGTGTGTGTCGTTGTCTGTGTGAGTGTGTGTCGTTGTCTGTGTGAGTGTGTGTCGTTGTCTGTGGGAGTGTGTGCTGTTGTCTGTGGGAGTGTGTGTCGTTGTCTGTGGGAGTGTGTGTCGTTGTCTGTGGGAGTGTGTGTCGTTGTCTATGGGAGTGTGTGTCGTTGTCTGTGGGAGTGTGTGTCGTTGTCTGTGGGAGTGTGTGTCGTTGTCTATGGGAGTGTGTGTCGTTGTCTGTGGGAGTGTGTGTCGTTGTCTGTGGGAGTGTGTGTCGTTGTCTATGGGAGTGTGTGTCGTTGTCTATG
This sequence comes from Triplophysa yarkandensis, assembly GCA_033220385.1. NCBI lineage: Eukaryota > Metazoa > Chordata > Actinopteri > Cypriniformes > Nemacheilidae > Triplophysa > Triplophysa yarkandensis. The sequence continues at coordinate 2,033,785 of CM065663.1, read as the reverse complement.
GGAGTGTGTGTCGTTGTCTATGGGAGTGTGTGTTGTTGTCTATGGGAGTGTGTGCTGTTGTCTATGGGAGTGTGTGTCGTTGTCTATGGGAGTGTGTGTCGTTGTCTATGGGAGTGTGTGTCGTTGTCTATGGGAGTGTGTGTCGTTGTCTATGGGAGTGTGTGTCGTTGTCTGTGGGAGTGTGTGTCGTTGTCTGTGGGAGTGTGTGTCGTTGTCTATGGGAGTGTGTGTCGTTGTCTGTGGGAGTGTGTGCCGTTGTCTGTGGGAGTGTGTGTCGTTGTCTATGGGAGTGTGTGTCGTTGTCTATGGGAGTGTGTGTCGTTGTCTATGGGAGTGTGTGTCGTTGTCTATGGGAATGTGTGTCGTTGTCTGTGTGAGTGTGTGTCGTTGTCTATATGAGTGTGTGTCGTTGTCTATGGGAGTGTGTGTCGTTGTCTATGGGAGTGTGTGTCGTTGTCTGTGTGAGTGTGTGTCGTTGTCTGTGTGAGTGTGTGTCGTTGTCTGTGTGAGTGTGTGTCGTTGTCTATGGGAGTGTGTGTCGTTGTCTATATGAGTGTGTGTCGTTGTCTATGGGAGTGTGTGTCGTTGTCTATATGAGTGTGTGTCGTTGTCTATGGGAGTGTGTGTCGTTGTCTATGGGAGTGTGTGTCGTTGTCTATATGAGTGTGTGTCGTTGTCTATGGGAGTGTGTGTCGTTGTCTATGGGAGTGTGTGTCGTTGTCTATATGAGTGTGTGTCGTTGTCTGTGTGAGTGTGTGTCGTTGTCTATGGGAGTGTGTGTCGTCGTCTATGGGAGTGTGTGTCGTTGTCTATGGGAGTGTGTGTCGTCGTCTATGGGAGTGTGTGTCGTCGTCTATGGGAGTGTGTGTCGTCGTCTATGGGAGTGTGTGTCGTTGTCTATGGGAGTGTGTGTCGTTGTCTATGGGAGTGTGTGTCGTTGTCTATGGGAGTGTGTGTCGTTGTCTATGGGAGTGTGTGTCGTTGTCTATGGGAGTGTGTGTCGTTGTCTATGGGAGTGTGTGTCGTTGTCTATGGGAGTGTGTGTCGTTGTCTGTGTGAGTGTGTGCCGTTGTCTATGGGAGTGTGTGTCGTTGTCTATGGGAGTGTGTGTTGTTGTCTATGGGAGTGTGTGTTGTTGTCTATGGGAGTGTGTGTCGTTGTCTATGGGAGTGTGTGTTGTTGTCTATGGGAGTGTGTGTTGTTGTCTATGGGAGTGTGTGTCGTTGTCTATGGGAGTGTGTGTCGTTGTCTATGGGAGTGTGTGTTGTTGTCTATGGGAGTGTGTGTCGTTGTCTGTGTGAGTGTGTGTCGTTGTCTATGGGAGTGTGTGTCGTTGTCTATGGGAGTGTGTGTCGTTGTCTATGGGAGTGTGTGTCGTTGTCTATGGGAGTGTGTGTTGTTGTCTATGGGAGTGTGTGTTGTTGTCTATGGGAGTGTGTGTTCTATATGACCGCTGGTCTTATCTCTGATGACGTGTTGAGTAATACACAAGTGAACTCTTGACTGTAGAACCTCTGCTGTTGTGTAAATATGTCTCCTGAGTTTCTTATTCATCGGAGTTCACTCATTTATTATTGGGTTTGGATGTTTTGTGTGTTCTCTCTCTGCAGGCTGTAAGATCAAAGCTCTGAGAGCAAAGACCAACACTTATATTAAAACCCCCGTGAGAGGAGAGGAGCCCATGTTCGTAGTGACGGGTCGGAAAGAGGACGTGGCCATGGCCAAGCGTGAGATACTGTCAGCGGCCGAGCATTTCTCACTGATCCGGGCATCGCGGAACAAAGTGGTATCGGGTAACGGGCTCAACAGCGTCCCCTGTCACCCGGGGCAGACCACCATCCAGGTGCGGGTGCCGTATCGAATGGTGGGGCTCGTCGTCGGTCCGAAAGGAGCCACCATCAAGAGGATCCAGCAGCAAACTCACACCTACATCGTCACTCCGAGCCGCGAGAAAGAGCCGGTGTTTGAGGTGACCGGCATGCCTGAGAACGTGGACCGGGCCAGAGAGGAGATCGAAGCTCACATTGCTCTGCGTACAGCCGGAAGTGTGGATTCCAGCGCGGATGACGATGACTTTCACTACAATGGCAAAGATGTTGGATTCGAGTTGGGCAGAAATGGAGTGTGGCTGTCAAACAACAGCGCTGCAAGTGTCAATAACTCCAACCTACAGGTCAACAGCGGAAGTTACCGCAACGACAGTTCCAGCTCGCTCGGAAGCAACTCCAGCGAATCTTTCTACAGCAGTGGCGGGATGGCGGATCTCAGCCCGGGCAGCGGAGGATGTACGTTCTGGTTTGGTGATACCCAGCTGCCCCTGGGGTCGGATGATAGCGCAGGATCCACCAATAAAACCACTTGGAGCGCAGTTGAGCGTGGAGGTGCCAGTTTGCCAACCACCCCACGGCTTTCTCCTTCCCTCCTCACCCGTCTGTCACCATCTCTTTCCGAAGCACTGGATCATCCGCTGGTTCGGTTGGTACCGGAGAATTCCCAGAGCCTTCCCGCCTTTGGTCCAGTATTCTCTCCATCGAGTGACAGCGCTGGCTCTGGCTCTCCGCCCGACACTCGGAGCTATACCAAACACAGCCAGGTCCTTGGGTGCTTACGCTGCGGTGGAGGTGACAGCGTGGCCGCGCTCGTTCTGGGTGGCCAAAACCTTCTCTGTCCGGAGTGTTCCAAGTCCATCCAGCAGAGCACATAAAGCTTTTGAGTTACATTAAACCTCCAAAAGAAAGGCCATTTACATTTATTGGGATCATGAGACGTAAATTGGTTAAGTGGTTTTTCTTTTGCATTGATAATTTCTTCTTTACCATGGGAATGCAGGTTTAGATCAAAAATCAAAGCGGTGTTCATCTCAAACATTTTTTTTATGTTCAGCTGCTAAAATTGCATAAACTACATGTTTTTGGTTTTCTCATTTCCAAAGTCGATCAATACTGTGTTTACATTTTATGTGCCTAATACCACGGCAGCGTTACGTCAAAACATTTTGTGCCCTTGAGGTTTGTTTGTCAGCACACGTGGCCAGAGGAGAGCCGTCCTCATGATGCCTTCAAACATCATTAAAAATACTTATGGATCTCTGTAGCAGAATCTGTGGGCCACGTACAGAATACATCCAGCTTATGTACATTATCAAACCTTCACACATTTGAGACTTTATGCAAGAATATTTCTGGTACATTTTTTGAGAAAACGGCCCATTCCTTTCATTGCCCAAAAATGAACAGATAACTTCGACCAGTGAGAATTGTTTGTCAATTATAAAGCATCATTTCTCAAAGTTCAACTTTTAACACTGATTGATTGAGGTCATTGAAGGCATCAGCCATCTTTAACTTCTCAAAATTGCCTTTCTATTTCTTTTTGTACTGTTTTGTAGTATTTCTGTAGTTTTGATTTCATTTCCAAATACACACCTGTAAAGATGAACTATTATTTGGCAAGCATTGGACTTGCACAAAGTATTAGCTTGTAGAGTATTGAGGTTAGGTACTGTAGAGCAGGAATCTGCACACCTGCATGTTTTTATTATCAAGATTCCTCAAAAGCCAAGGATTCAATAGATAGAGAAATATATATATATACACTGCATTAGGTCTGCAATGCATACTACCATACTACATATTAGGAACAAAATGAAAGTCCTGCGCTAAACATGACTTGAAATTTTATGTTTATCAGAGGGATTTTTACAGTCACACTGCTACGATAATTTTACTGTTCTTTTATTGTATGTTTATACGTAGACATAAATATAAATGAATATATATATATACATACATTTGTTCATGTATTTAGGAACATGAAGGCATATAAGTTGTATTCTTAAAGTTTGAAATATATTTTATGATAAATGGCCTCACTGTCCTGTGGCCAAAGCACTGATATTATATATTTGCTGTAAAAAGAATTAAGATTTTTATTTTTCTGATATTAAGAGTTCCTTAATAAATTGTTTCATTTACAACACGTCAGTGTCCAACTCGTTTTATTCTGTGTGACTTGAGTACATCAAAATTCAATGAAACAAGGTGAAAAGCGAATGTCATGCCTGAACATCAGTGGGATTTGTTTGACTGAGCTTGTCAAACCTGAGTTTCTGCTAGTGTTCAGTGTGTCAGTGTTAGTTGCCAAAATGAAATTCAGTCATCTTCGGGTTATTGATTTATGACTCTTTCTTCAGTAGAACACAAAAGAAGATATTTTGAGATATGTTTCCTGTAAAAGTTACCTAGTAAACAGAAACAACATTATTTCCATGATGTCACAGATGTAATTTAAATTATAAATCAGATGGCAACAGTTGATAGTTAAAGTTTTGTTTCATGAATGATATTTATGTATCATCAGTGCTGACGTGTAATGATATACATGTAAAGAGTTTAAACAATATCATGAACTAATGACAAACTGTTAAATAAGCATCTGTAACAGCAGAAGAACCGGTTTAACACATCTGTCACTCATGAACACATACAGCAGCCTACACACTGTTTAACACACAGACGATCTATACTGTAAACAGTCTGAGTATACCTTAACAAACACTTGTGTGTACTATAGTACACTGCTGTTAAAACATCTTATCATGTTGCTGCTTATGGAATCTGGGTAACCTGGAAACGATTTACATAATCTCAGTGTTGTGTAAACATTTGTTAACTTTAGTGCCCGATCAAAAAATCCTTACTTTGGTGATATCATGTCAGTATATTGGAAATGAAGGGCCAAATTGGTCAGTTGTGTTCTGGTGGTTAGAGAGTTGATCTTGTGATCAGAAGGTTGTGGGTTTGAATCTCAGTGTCAGCAGATAATAACTGAAGTGTTCTTGAAGACATCTTACATCTGTTTACTCTCCAGTGATGATTGCCTACTGTACAATACTGTAAATCACTTTTGATAAAAGCATCTTCCAAATGAATAAAGCAAATGAACTGTGTATTCTGATATACACTGCACATTTTGGCCCAAAAATGATCATTAAAGTATTTCATGCATCCACATTATATCTTAATATAAGTTTCTAAGTACAATATGCCATTCTATAAGTTTATATTGCATTCCGTTGCCTCGTATCTTACATATGCAGTGACAATAAACTTGAATCTAATCTAATCTTATATTTAATACTATTATGCTGTACTGTTCGATCATATGATTTTACTCAAACTTCTTGAACCACATGAACAAACACGCTTTCAGAGTGATTCTTTTCTAGCTTATAAACAATAAAACAGCCATTGAAAATCCATTGTAGGTGATGTAGGTAAAGTTATAGTTTTTTGTGTGAATGGGCTTTTATTCAGTAATACAGATGGTTGATCTAACTTCACATCATTCTGTAGATCAAAGATATTATACATATGGGAGCATGCTCAGAATTCAGATTTCCTTGTGAGCTAACGGAGTTCATCATTAATAATGTAAGAAGATCCATCCTTCTGATCCCTTGAGAGAATCCACACATGAGACAAAGAACAGATTTAACATATTGCAGTTGGTCGGTCATTGTGAGAATAAAAAACATATCATACAAACAATTGAACATATTCTGACGACACACACAACGCAGATATTTTCTGTGTTAAATACAAATTGTTCATAATTTAAGTGTAAGACTAAAATGAACATTTTATACTACATAAAAAAAGATGATTGAAAAAACACTATTACAATGGCCATTTGATGAAATGCGATATATGTCTCTGAAAATCCTTTATGAGTCTTTAGTGATTGTTTGAACATCAAACACAAAAGTCTTTAGTGTTGGGAAAATGTCATTTCACAGCGGTTTGAAAAACAGTCCTGACCAAAATAGAGTTTTATTATATTGCTGGTTTTTAACAGTATGACAGAGTTTTCAGCATCAGTCCAGAGGTTGTGGGTCAGAAATAGGCATAGTGTGGAGAACCTCGTCCAGGAGCTGAAGGGCTCGATGTAGATGAATCTCAATCCAGCAAGGAGTCTCTTTAATACTCTGCCGGGGGTAATCTGGACCCCACCCCTTCACGAAACTCATGCGCAGGATGCAGAGACGCCGCAGGTCATCCACACCGATGCCCGCCGCAGCAGACAGACCTGAGGAAAGGTGAACAGGATTGTGTTAACATCACACCACACCCTTATTTACCAGCTGACTGTTTTTCAGACTCACTGATAGCAGGAGCAATCCCACCCACTGATCCTGGACCTGGAATATTCCCTGCCACCGCAGCTGCCTGCGCAGCCGCCGCAGCCTGGGCCGTAGCTGCCTGCTGCTGCATCTGCCGATGACACTGACGCAAATCAAACACCTGCAGATACAAAAAACATACATGTTCAATAGTGTTCTTGAATGATGAAAAGTAACTGTTCTTAAAGCAGTGTTTGCTTTACCTTTATGTAGGCACTGGGGTAAATTTTATGTACAGCATCACCCGGAGCTCGTCCGGCCTCACGATCCAAATAATAACTCTGAACAAACACAGCATGATCACTGAGACAGCGAACCCACACGTCACCCTCACCCTTACACTCCAGCTCAACCCCTTTACCGATGTGAAGTCTAGAGAGAGAGAGAGAGAGGGAGAGAGAGAAGGAGAGAGAGAGAGAGAGAGAGAGAGAGAGAGAGAGAGAGAGAGAGAGAGACCAGAGAGAGACCAGAGAGAGAGAGAGAGAGAGAGAGAGAGAGAGAGAGAGAGAGAGACCAGAGAGAGAGAGAGAGAGAGAGAGAGAGAGACCAGAGAGAGAGAGAGAGAGAGAGAGAGACCAGAGAGAGAGAGAGAGAGAGAGAGAGAGAGAGGGAGAGACCAGAGAGAGAGAGAGAGAGAGAGAGAGAGAGGGAGAGACCAGAGAGAGAGAGAGAGAGAGACCCAGAGAGAGAGAGAGAGAGAGAGAGAGAGAGAGAGAGAGAGAGAGAGAGAGAGGACCAGAGAGAGACCAGAGAGAGAGAGAGAGAGAGATGGAGAGAGAGAGGAGAGAGAGAGAGAGAGGGAGAGACCAGAGAGAGAGAGAGAGAGATGGAGAAGAGAGAGAGAGAGAGAGACCAGAGAGAGACCAGAGAGAGAGAGAGAGAGTGAGAGAGACCAGAGAGAGAGAGAGAGAAGGAGGAGAACATTTTAGTCTTAATCGAAACATTTTATCCCAGTCAACTGAGTAAGATGTTATGAAATATATTTCAACCTGGCTCTCTCTATGGCTTCTGTGCGGTGAACATTGCTCAGCTGACCGAGGACAAAAGCGATCTCCACCTGATGGGTCCACGTACCCGTCCACGGTCACAACGGGACAGTTTGAGGGCACCTTAAAGGTCTCGCCCACCTGAATGTCCATCTCGAAATATGCAATGGAGCACCAGTAATCTGGAGCTGAGAGACACACATGTTAGACTGAGACATACATGTAAACATCATGTCAAATGCAAATCATACAGAACAGAAAGATGACATCAGTCTCACCTGGATGGCTGGATATGGGTGGTTGGAATGCCAGCTCATTATGAACAGACCCTGAAAAAGAGGAAAAACCCAGACACAGTGAATATGACGGTATGAAGTGATGTCAGAATGGTAGATAACAGTGGCAGTGACTTACAGTACTGGCCCGTGTGAGGCATGGGTGGGTGGTGTTGTAGGTGCCGTTCTGATGGGGGATGCTGGGAGGGAAATTGCTTCCTCTGGGCCATGAGCTTGGAGCATCTTAAAGAAACAGACGTACAAATAATAAACATTTACAAAACCATAAGACATACACAAAGGTGGTGTTAAATAACCACTTACTTGGTGGACCAGCAGTCATGGTGGTGAACGCCGAGGAGGAGTTTGCAGGGTCAGTGGGTGGCAGAGGGTGGGGCTATTGAAAGTATCAGGAGGGGCATTGGGGGCAGCAGTATGCTGGATGGTTTGAATGCTGTGTCCTCCGTCATGCGAGGATTGACCTTCAAATTCATCCTTTACTATGAGCTCTCCACTCGGCCCTACATCAACACATACACACATGTATTCATTTATTTACCAAATAATCGGATTTCTGTGAATGAAGGAAACAATCTAACACGCATAAATGCCACAATTAAGTAATCGAAGAAATGTATTTATGAAGAATATGTGGGATGTACTCACCCGGTCCTCCAGAGAAAGTACAGACAGATCTAAAAGACAGATTGAATAAATCAACAATTCAATTCCTTTATATCTGTCCATGATAAAGTTTGAAATGAGAGCAGATAAAACCATGAAAAAAGTTTACCGATGCTGGGAGACACAACTCTCTCGTAGTGGTACGGGTTCACACACACGCTGTCACACTTCAGGTCAAAGGCAAATTGACAGTATTTCACATGCTTGAGTTCATTCTTGTGCAGGTCTGGCCATCTCCACAACGTGCATAAATCACGTGAGGAAATCCTTTACGACCAGCCACCTGAAAAACCAAGAATCCAAGAATAAAACATCACTAGTTCTTACTTTAAGGAGTTTTCAGAATGGGATGTGGCTAACAGTCAAGATTATCAACATATCCATTAATAAAAACACTTTCTTTCTTCTTCTTCTTCTTACTTTAAATACATTCTTAAATAAAATAAAGTAGATGTATCTTCATTGACTGCATAACAATTCGTTCTGTAAAGTGGAACACTTCATTTGAAGTAAAGATGTGTTTGTCTTTATCATCACACAATATAGAAGCATATAAATAGAGCAAGGTTTTATTTATATGAACACACCTGAAGTCTACCGTCCAGCGTGCGCTGTATGGTCACACATTTACTAGGATGAGCTCCATTTGTAGTGATGGCAGAGATCAGAGAGTCTAACTCATCCCTTCTCTTTCAGCTTCTTCACTAAACTCTCAATGGCTCTTTTGGCAAAGGACTCGCTCTCTCCTCCCTGCCGGTGACACATGAGGCTGTGAACGATGCTCAGACACGCATCATTACTGCTAGGTGTGCTGGAGACAGACATTCTGACCGTTGTTCTCAGATTCTGTCTGTACTCCTGTATGACTAGATGTGATCCACACCAGCCTGAAGACCACAGAGAGAGAGAGAGAGAGAGAGAGAGAGAGAGAGAGAGAGAGAGAGAGAGAGAGAGAGAGAGAGAGAGAGACCAGAGAGAGAGAGACCAGAGAGAGAGAGACCAGAGAGAGAGAGACCAGAGAGACCAGAGAGAGAGAGAGAGAGAGAGAGAGAGAGAGAGAGAGAGAGACCAGAGAGTGAGAGAGAGAGAGAGAGAGAGAGAGAGGAGAGAGAGAGAGAGAGAGACCAGAGAGTGAGAGAGAGAGAGAGAGAGAGAGAGAGAGAGAGAGACCAGAGAGTGAGAGAGAGAGAGAGAGAGAGAGAGAGAGAGAGAGAGACCAGAGAGAGACCAGAGAGAGAGAGACAGAGAGAGAGACCAGAGAGAGAGAGACCAGAGAGAGAGAGAGAGAGAGAGAGAGAGAGAGAGAGAGAGAGAGAGACCAGAGAGAGACCAGAGAGAGAGAGACCAGAGAGACCAGAGAGAGACCAGAGAGAGAGAGACCAGAGAGACCAGAGAGAGAGAGAGAGAGAGAGAGAGAGAGAGAGACCAGAGAGTGAGAGAGAGAGAGAGAGAGAGAGAGAGAGACCAGAGAGAGACCAGAGAGTGAGAGAGAGAGAGAGAGAGAGAGAGACCAGAGAGAGAGAGAGACCAGAGAGAGAGAGTGTGTTACCATAGTTCATGGTCATATTGGATCATATAATAATAATAATAATAATAATAATAATAATAATAATAATAATAATAATAATAATAATAATACATTTTATTTGTAATGCACTTTACATTTGAAACAAATCTTAAAGTGCTAGAAATTAAGATATAATAATAATAAATAAATAAAAGGATAAAATACTGAAAGGTTTAATAATTAAAAATCACAAGTTCCCCTAAAAGAAATGTTTATTTTTTAATTATGGTATAAAATATTAAAATAGCAAAAATATCAGAATAATATCAGAATAATGCATTAATGATATATAAACAGATATGTACACTTCTGTATATATTATTATGTGTGCCTATGAAGCAAAACATTTGACAGAAATATTTTAGTTATTTTAATATTTTAAACCAAAATTTATTTCACTTCATTCATGAATTTATTTTTATCAACATTTAATTTTTTCATTTTTTGAACGATGCAAGCAAGCAAATGCAGTGATCCTGTGCTTTAAATACAACATATATATATATATATATATATATATACATTAATAATAGTCTTAATTATTATAAAACACAATGTAAATAAATCACTCTGTGAAGCTAACGAGCTAGCAGGCTAACTCACACACATTCTCTTTACGTGCGCATTTATATTAACTGAAGAAAATAAAATAAGAATAAAAATAAAGAAAATAAAGAAATAAAATAAAGGAATAAAATAAAGAAAAATACTCACGCGACTCATAACGCAAACACAGCGGAGCCTCTTCTGACGTGAGCGTAATGACGTCATCGCCAGAGAGACGCCACACCGGCTGAGTGGTTAGGCCCCGCCCACACAGGCTGCTCTCACGTGGGCTTAAAAACTGAAATTAATGCTAAAGAAAAATGTTTATTTTAAATACTTATATGAATATTCAGTTCTGATAATGAAGAGTTTATTTGTATAATTTAGTTATTGTGTCTGTGTGTGGTTATGTGTGGAGTTTAGTGTTATTTTATGGATAAAACAGCATTAATATAAACATAAAGATTAATATGAGCAGTATCAAAATAATTGTTGTATGCATTTTGTTATTTGACAGCACAATAGATGAACAAAAGCTCATTGTAAGAAGATTTACACACCTTTAGCAGATATCTTGCAGACATATGTTACATCTAACTCACTAACTCACTCTATCAAAAAAAATAAAAAAATAAAAAAATAAATAAAACATGTATAAATATACTTTTTGTAACTTCTCTCTCTGTGTAACTTGGTAGCATTGTTGTAGCACTTGTTCACCTATTGTTGTATCGGCTATTTACCGCTTCATTGTCTCCTCGACTATTGTAAGTCGCTTTGGATAAAAGCGTCTGCTAAATGACTAAATGTAAATGTAAGTCGCTTTGGATAAAAGCGTCTGCTAAATGACTAAATGTAAATGTAAATGTAAGTCACTTTGGATAAAAGCGTCTGCTAAATGTCTAAATGTAAATGTAAGTCGCTTTGGATAAAAGCGTCTGCTAAATGACTAAATGTAAATGTAAGTTGCTTTGGATAAAAGCGTCTGCTAAATGACTAAATGTAAATGTAAGTCGCTTTGGATAAAAGCGTCTGCTAAATGACTAAATGTAAATGTAAGTCGCTTTGGATAAAAGCGTCTGCTAAATGACTAAATGTAAATGTAAATGTTAGTCGCTTTGGATAAAAGCGTCTGCTAAATGACTAAATGTAAATGTAAGTCGCTTTGGAAAAAAGCGTCTGCTAAATGACTAAATGTAAATGTAAATGTTAGTCGCTTTGGATAAAAGCGTCTGCTAAATGACTAAATGTAAATGTAAGTCGCTTTGGATAAAAGCGTCTGCTAAATGACTAAATGTAAATGTTAGTCGCTTTGGATAAAAGCGTCTGCTAAATGACTAAATGTAAATGTAAGTCGCTTTGGATAAAAGCGTCTGCTAAATGACTAAATGTAAATGTAAACATATGTGTGATATTAGGGATATTTGGAAAAATGCCCGGTGAGTTAATCACTTAAATTAACAAATGCATAATCCATATATCATTGATTTCCATTCAACACTCTGTAATGTGTTAAAAACCTTTATTTCCAACAAGCATCATATTAAAACAAGGCTTTGAGTATTCCTATACATTCTTTTTCAGTGCTATAGGCAGTGTAAGAAAGTCTTGAGCCAGAATGACCCGTGTCCCTGAGCCCTGTAACACACTCTCAGCCTGACTCTTGAGTTCAGTGACATCATCATCATCATCATCATCATCTCGGTCCCGCCGCAGGGCTTCGGGTTTATAGCGTTGACTGAAGTGATACAGAACGAGGGTTCGAGCTCCACAGGCCAGCGCCACCGCAGCAGCCATGCTGGGCGTACTGTGACCCCGTTCCACGGCTTTATCCCGCTGACCGTCGCCCAGTGTGGCCTCATGCACCAGCACGTCGGCTCCCTGGCACGCTCGTTTATACCCCTCGCCCACAGGAGCGCTGCAGTCCCCAAACACACACACCTTACGGCCCTTCAGAGGCGGCTCCAGCACCTCGCCCGCGGTCAACACCTGACCGCTCTCAAGCGTCACAGGTTCCCCGTTCTTCAGCCGTCCGTACAGAGGTCCTGGTTTCAAACCTGAGAGGGTCAAAGGTTATTTGAAATAATAGTGAGGACTTCTTATTTCTGCAGTAAGTTACCCAGTTCTTTGAGCAGGTCGGTGTTGAGGCGTCCTGGACGATCTCTCTCCTCCACAGAGAACCCGAATGATGAAACTCTGTGGTATAACCTGAAGGCCTTCACCACAAAGCGTTTGTCATCAATGAGGTTATAACACTCAGTGTCAGGGTCCAGCTGTATGGTCGTGCCCGGCCGTTCCTGCGGGTGAAGGGCATCATCGCTCAGGGTCAGCGCGGCGCTGAGACGTCCGTCCTCAGGACACTGGTCATCTGAAGTCTCCAGCTCATGAACGGCATACGAGAGCGACAGCTGAGAGCTGGACAGCTTCAACGCAAATCTCAAGAAGTTCCTTAACCCGCGCGGGCCGTAGATGTCCACGCAGGACGCCGGCGGATCCGGCCGAGAGCTCACATGTAGACTGATGGTGCACAGCAACCCAGGAAGACCGAAAACATGATCACCGTGAAGATGAGAAATGAAGACTTTGTTGATTTTACCTAAACACAAAACACTGCCGTTAACACAAAGGAAATAGTTATGCTGCGTTCACACCAGAGGCGAATAGCGCGTCAGGCGCGAGTGATTTACATGTTAAGTCAATGCAGAGACGCGAATAGGCGCGAGGAGATTTCCTGCGGCGCGAATGACGCGAAATCGCGTGAGTTGAAAAAATTTAACTTTGGCGAAATTTCGCGCCGCGTTAACCAATCAGAAGCTTTCTTTATCTCAAACAAACATGGAGGATAAACTCATCAGGGCTTTATGTGGAAACACAGAGCTTTATAAATCCATATTATACTTTTATTATACTTTTATTATACTCTTATTATACTTTAACATAGACAGGAATAAAAGTGATATTTAATGGAAGAAATTTAGTGAAGAAAAATATATTTTTTTACTCAATTTGAGCTTTATACACATATTGAAAGAAGCCCCTCCTCCCTGACAGAAGCCCCTCCTCCCTGACAGAAGTCCCTCCCCCTGACAGAAGCTCCTCTCCCTGACAGAAGCCCCTCCACCTGACAGAAGTCCCTCCCCCTGACAGAAGCCCCTCTCCCTGACAGAAGCCCCTCCACCTGACAGAAGCCCCTCCCCTGACAGAAGCCCCTCCCCTGACAGAAGCCCCTCCCCCTGACAGAAGCCCCTCCACCTGACAGAAGTCCCTCTCCCTGACAGAAGCCCCTCCCCCTGACAGAAGCCCCTCCCCTGACAGAAGCCCCTCCCCCTGACAGAAGCCCCTCCACCTGACAGAAGTCCCTCTCCCTGACATAAGTCCCTCCCCCTGACAGAAGTCCCTGACAGAAGCCCCTCCACCTGACAGAAGTCCCTGACAGAAGCCCCTCTCCCTGACAGAAGCCCCTCCCCTGACAGAAGCCCCTCCCCCTGACAGAAGCCCCTCCACCTGACAGAAGTCCCTCTCCCTGACAGAAGTCCCTGACAGAAGCCCCTCCACCTGACAGAAGTCCCTGACAGAAGCCCCTCCCCCTGACAGAAGCCCCTCCCCTGACAGAAGCCCCTCCCCCTGACAGAAGCCCCTCCCCCTGACAGAAGCCCCTCCCCTGACAGAAGCCCCTCCCCTGACAGAAGCCCCTCCCCCTGACAGAAGCCCCTCCACCTGACAGAAGTCCCTCTCCCTGACATAAGTCCCTCCCCCTGACAGAAGTCCCTGACAGAAGCCCCTCCACCTGACAGAAGTCCCTGACAGAAGCCCCTCTCCCTGACAGAAGCCCCTCCCCTGACAGAAGCCCCTCCCCCTGACAGAAGCCCCTCCACCTGACAGAAGTCCCTCCCCCTGACAGAAGTCCCTGACAGAAGCCCCTCCACCTGACAGAAGTCCCTGACAGAAGCCCCTCCCCCTGACAGAAGCCCCTCCCCTGACAGAAGCCCCTCCCCCTGACAGAAGCCCCTCCACCTGACAGAAGTCCCTCTCCCTGACATAAGTCCCTCCCCCTGACAGAAGTCCCTGACATAAGTCCCTCCCCCTGACAGAAGTCCCTGACAGAAGTCCCTCCCCCTGACAGAAGTCCCTGACAGAAGCCCCTCTCCCTGACAGAAGCCCCTCCACCTGACAGAAGCCCCTCCCCTGACAGAAGCCCCTCCCCCTGAAAGAAAGCCCCTCCACCTGACAGAAGTCCCTCTCCCTGACATAAGTCCCTCCCCCTGACAGAAGCCCCTCCACCTGACATAAGTGCCTCCCCCTGACAGAAGCCCCTCCACCTGACAGAAGCCCCTCTCCCTGACAGAAGCCCCTCCACCTGACAGAAGCCCCTCCCCTGACAGAAGCCCCTCCCCCTGACAGAAGCCCCTCCACCTGACAGAAGTCCCTCTCCCTGACATAAGTCCCTCCCCCTGACAGAAGCCCCTCCCCCTGACAGAAGTCCCTGACATAAGTCCCTCCCCCTGACAGAAGTCCCTGACAGAAGTCCCTCCCCCTGACAGAAGTCCCTGACAGAAGCCCCTCTCCCTGACAGAAGCCCCTCCACCTGACAGAAGCCCCTCCCCTGACAGAAGCCCCTCCCCCTGACAGAAGCCCCTCCACCTGACAGAAGTCCCTCCACCTGACAGAAGTCCCTCCCCTGACAGAAGCCCCTCCCCCTGACAGAAGCCCCTCCCCCTGACAGAACCCCCTCCCCTGACAGAAGCCCCTCCACCTGACAGAAGTCCCTCTCCCTGACAGAAGTCCCTGACAGAACCCCCTCCCCTGACAGAAGCCCCTCCCCCTGACAGAAGCCCCTCCACCTGACAGAAGTCCCTCTCCCTGACAGAAGTCCCTCCCCCTGACAGAAGCCCTTCCCCCTGACAGAAGCCCCTCCCCCTGATAGAAGCCCCTCCCCCTGACAGAAGTCCCTGACAGAACCCCCTCCCCTGACAGAAGCCCCTCCCCCTGACAGAAGCCCCTCCCCCTGACAGAAGCTCCTCCACCTGACAGAAGCCCCTCCCCTGACAGAAGCCCCTCCCCCTGACAGAAGCCCCTCCCCCTGATAGAAGCCCCTCCCCCTGACAGAAGTCCCTGACATAAGCCCCTCCCCCTGACAGAAGTCCCTGACAGAAGTCCCTGACAGAAGCCCCTCCCCTGACAGAAGCCCCTCCCCCTGACAGAAGCCCCTCCCCTGACAGAAGCCCCTCCCCCTGACAGAAGCCCCTCCCCCTGACAGAAGTCCCTGACAGAAGTCCCTGACAGAAGCCCCTCCCCTGACAGAAGCCCCTCCCCTAACAGAAGCCCCTCCCCCTGACAGAAGCCCCTCCCCCTGACATAAGATCAGTAGAAGTGATTGACAGCTGTCACACAGAGTAATTGAGGTTACTTGTTTTGAGTTGGCTTCTCATGAGCTGACAGAAGTCCCTGACATAAGCCCCTCCCCCTGACAGAAGTCCCTGACAGAAGTCCCTGACAGAAGCCCCTCCCCTGACAGAAGCCCCTCCCCCTGACAGAAGCCCCTCCCCTGACAGAAGCCCCTCCCCCTGACAGAAGCCCCTCCCCCTGACAGAAGTCCCTGACAGAAGTCCCTGACAGAAGCCCCTCCCCTGACAGAAGCCCCTCCCCCTGACAGAAGCCCCTCCCCCTGACAGAAGTCCCTGACAGAAGTCCCTGACAGAAGCCCCTCCCCTAACAGAAGCCCCTCCCCCTGACAGAAGCCCCTCCCCTGACAGAAGATCAGTAGAAGTGATTGACAGCTGTCACACAGAGTAATTGAGGTTACTTGTTTTGAGTTGGCTTCTCATGAGCTGAGTCTGTGTTCCCTCTCCGCAGTCGAACAGCCAGTGTTCACCTTCCGTCCTCACAACCAGACCGGAAGCGCCGCGATGAGGAGACGGGAACGCGCTTCCGGTCCCGAGGAACGTCACGTCCATAGACATGATCGTCCGAGCGCACCCGATGCTCCGCTCTGGAGACGTCACTTCCGCGTGTGACGTCACACCACAGCTGCTCCGTTCACTATATTGCCGTGAGTGATGACGTCATCTTGCGCTGAGGGTGTGATTACGTCATCGCAAACTTTATGAATGAATAGTTATATTTATATAGTAGACAGATAAACAAACCTTCCCTGAGGGATAGATAAGAGTTATTAATATAATGTTTATAATATAATTTATGAGATTATAAATATTTATTTAATTTATCAGAGAGTTCCGCTGTGCGTCACAGAACGCAAGTGACGCGTGTCGCTCATTTCTGACGCGTACCGGAAGTGCGACGCGACGCCATGATCACGTGAACGTCAGAGATGGAGGATGTGATCGAATCCGTGCGTTTGTATCCGCTGCTGTATAACGCGTCATTACGTCATCACAGCGCACCGCAGCGCAGGAGCGCGTGGCGGGAAGTCGCCGCGTCCATCGGTCTCTCCGGTCAGTGCGTCAGAACTCTGTGCGTTTGTGTCTAGTGTCATGTTATTATGGGATGGACTCCGATGACTTCCGGTCGGGTGCCGTGTTCACATTAATCTATTATTACATTTACATTTAGTCATTTAGCAGACGCTTTTATCCAAAGCGACTTACATTTACATTTAGTCATTTAGCAGACGCTTTTATCCAAAGCGACTTACATTTACATTTACATTTAGTCATTTAGCAGACGCTTTTATCCAACGCAACTTACATTTACATTTAGTCATTTAGCAGACGCTTTTATCCAAAGCGACTTACATTTACATTTAGTCATTTAGCAGACGCTTTTATCCAAAGCGACTTACATTTACATTTAGACATTTAGCAGACGCTTTTATCCAAAGCGACTTACATTTACATTTAGACATTTAGCAGACGCTTCTATCCAAAGCGACTTACATTTACATTTAGTCATTTAGCAGACGCTTTTATCCAAAGCGACTTACATTTACATTTACATTTAGTCATTTAGCAGACGCTTTTATCCAAAGCGACTTACATTTACATTTACATTTAGCAGACGCTTTTATCCAAAGCGACTTACATTTACATTTAGACATTTAGCAGACGCTTCTATCCAAAGCGACTTACATTTACATTTAGTCATTTAGCAGACGCTTCTATCCAAAGCGACTTACATTTACATTTAGTCATTTAGCAGACGCTTTTATCCAACGCAACTTACATTTACATTTAGTCATTTAGCAGACGCTTTTATCCAAAGCGACTTACATTTACATTTAGTCATTTAGCAGACGCTTTTATCCAAAGCGACTTACATTTACATTTAGACATTTAGCAGACGCTTTTATCCAAAGCGACTTACATTTACATTTAGTCATTTAGCAGACGCTTTTATCCAAAGCGACTTACATTTACATTTAGACATTTAGCAGACGCTTTTATCGAAAGCGACTTACATTTACATTTAGACATTTAGCAGACGCTTCTATCCAAAGCGACTTACATTTACATTTAGTCATTTAGCAGACGCTTTTATCCAAAGCGACTTACATTTACATTTAGTCATTTAGCAGACGCTTTTATCCAACGCAACTTACATTTACATTTAGTCATTTAGCAGACGCTTTTATCCAAAGCGACTTACATTTACATTTAGACATTTAGCAGACGCTTCTATCCAAAGCGACTTACATTTACATTTACATTTAGCAGACGCTTTTATCCAAAGCAACTTACATTTACATTTACATTTAGCAGACGCTTTTATCCAAAGCGACTTACATTTACATTTAGCAGACGCTTTTATCCAAAGCGACTTACATTTACATTTAGCAGACGCTTTTATCCAAAGCGACTTACATTTACATTTACATTTAGCAGACGCTTTTATCCAAAGCAACTTACATTTACATTTAGCAGACGCTTTTATCCAAAGCGACTTACATTTACATTTAGCAGACGCTTTTATCCAAAGCGACTTACATTTACATTTAGTCATTTAGCAGACGCTTTTATCCAAAGCGACTTACATTTACATTTAGTCATTTAGCAGACGCTTTTATCCAACGCAACTTACATTTACATTTAGTCATTTAGCAGACGCTTTTATCCAAAGCGACTTACATTTACATTTAGACATTTAGCAGACGCTTCTATCCAAAGCGACTTACATTTACATTTACATTTAGCAGACGCTTTTATCCAAAGCAACTTACATTTACATTTACATTTAGCAGACGCTTTTATCCAAAGCGACTTACATTTACATTTAGCAGACGCTTTTATCCAAAGCGACTTACATTTACATTTAGCAGACGCTTTTATCCAAAGCGACTTACATTTAGTCATTTAGCAGACGCTTTTATCCAAAGCGACTTACATTTAGTCATTTAGCAGACGCTTTTATCCAAAGCGACTTACATTTAGTCATTTAGCAGACGCTTTTATCCAAAGCGACTTACATTTACATTTACATTTAGCAGACGCTTTTATCCAAAGCGACTTACATTTACATTTAGTCATTTAGCAGACGCTTTTATCCAAAGCGACTTACAATAGTCGAGGAGACAATGAAGCGGTAAATAGCCGATACAACAATAGGTGAACAAGTGCTACAACAATGTTACCAAGTTACACAGAGAGAGAAGTTACAAAAAGTATATTTATACATTTTTTTTTTTTTTTGATAAATTAAATTATAATTATGATTTGTTCTCCACAGAGGTGAAATGCAAACTGAGGAATGAAGAACACTGTGTTCAGTACTGGACCCACAGAGAGATCTCGAGGAGGAAAGTGTGTGACGCGAACAGAACCGGTCAGAAGTCCCACGGGTCCTCAGAGCCCACAGAGAAGATGAAGGAGGACAGAGGTCTGGATGAAGACGAGATGTTCCTCTTGAGTTATGTTCCTGCTCTCAAGAGACTGACGCCACAGAACCGAGCCAAAGTGAAGATGAAGATCCAGAAGGTTTTGTTCGATGCCGAATTTAAAGAGGAATAAAACTCATCAGTATATATTTAATCTCTGCATGTTTTATCACAACATCATTCAGACTTTATGTGTTTATTATGACAACATTAAATTCATTTCAAGGATTAAATGTGAGTTGTGTTTGTACATTAAACAATATATATCACAACTTTATCTCTACGTAACAATAATGTATTTCTGCAGTTGTGATTGTGTTTATTCTGGTCACACAAACATGTTTTATGTCTTTATTTTTATCTTCAACACATCTGACAATTTAATTCTTATTTATATTCTTATTTTTTCATTCAAAATGTGTTACAAATATCGGACTTTTAAACATTTAAAGGTAAGAGAGAATATTAACAGATCCTCAGAATAAAACTCTGACATGTGAAATATTCATATTTAAATTATTATGTTAAAATTATTATGTTTAAAGTTATTATTTTAAAATTATTATATTTAAAGTTATTATATTTAAATTATCGTGTTTAAAGTTATTATATTTAAATTATTATGTTAAAATTATTATATTTAAAGTTATTATGTTAAAATTATTATATTTAAATTATTATGTCTAAAGTTATTATATTTAAATTATTATATTTAATGTTATCATATTTAAATTATTAAATTTAAAGTTATTATATTTAAAATTATTATATTTAAAGTTATTATATTTAAATTATTGTATATAAAGTTATTATATTTAAATATTATATATAAAGTTATTATATTTAAATTATTATATTTAAATTATTATGTTTAAATTATTATGTTTAAATTATTATATTTTAAATTATTATATTTAAACTTATTATGTTTAAATTATTATATTTAAGTTATTATATTTAAAGTTATTATATTTAAATTATTATATTTAAAGTTATTATATTTAAGTTATTATATTTAAAGTTATTATATTTAAATTATTATATTTAAAGTTATTATATTTAAATATTATAAATAAAGTTATTATATTTAAATTATTATGTTTAAAGTTATTATATTTAAATTATTATATTTAAAGTTATATTTAAATTATTATATTTAAAGTTATTATATTTAAATTATTATATTTAAACTTATTATATTTCAATTATCATATTTAAAGTTATTATATTTAAATTATTATATTTAAAGTTATTATATTTAAGTTATTATATTTAAAGTTATTATATTTTAAATTATTATATTTAAAGTTATTATATTTAAATTATTATATTTAAAGTTATTATATTTAAATTATTATGTTTAAAGTTATTTTTTTAAATTATTATATTTAAAGTTATTATATTTAAAGTTATTTTTTTAAATTATTATATTTAAAGTTATTATATTTAAAGTTATTTTTTTAAATTATTATATTTAAAGTTATTATATTTAAAGTTATTATATTTAAATTATTATATTTAAAGTTATTATATTTAAAGTTATTATATTTAAAGTTATTATTGTTTTTTGTTGTTTATCGGCGGACAATTTCGCGTTTTACACTTTTTTTCACCGACGCTCGTGGTTTCGATTCACGACGCGACGCGTCCACAAGTCCCGCCCACCGCGGCTCTCCATTGGTCCAAATTGCCGCCATGACGTTCCGCTTGTGCTGAAGAGACGCGAGTCGCGCGCTTCTGACGCGCGCGTGTGAATCCGGCAGTGCGTCGAGTTCGACGCGTCCGAACTGCGACTCCATGAACTCAAAGGCCGCGGTGGAGAGGCTGATCCAGAGCGTTCACGCGTTTCCGGTTCTGTATAACGTGTCGTTTCACGACTACCGGAGCTCGGAGAGGAGAGCCAAAGCGTGGCGCGAGGTCGCCGCGTCAGTCGAGCTCTCCGGTCAGTGCGTCAACAACGCGCGTTCACGTGACGAGCGTCCGTGTGCAAAACACTCACACTCACTTCACTCTTAATTCTACACGAGCGAACGTTAACTCTAATTATTAAACTTTAACGTCTCAGGATTTAACTCTGTTTTAATTCACACTCATGGAGGATTAATGCTGGCGTTTAGTTTGACGCGACGCGTCGCTGCGGTCTACACGCGTTTTTACACGCGTCAGAAACGCTTGATCAATACACTTTCACTGTCTGGCTTTAAGGCGAAGGAAACTTTATATTTGCGTTTTTATTATTAAAGTTATTTTATTTGAAAACGTATATAATCCACAAGTGTAAGAGTAGAATTAGTGAAGATATTTAATTTTTATTTAAGATCGGCTATTGTAAGTCACTTTGGATAAAAGCGTCTGCTAAATGACTAAATGTAAATGTAAGTTGCTTTGGATAAAAGCGTCTGCTAAATGACTAAATGTAAATGTAAGTCGCTTTGGATAAAAGCGCGTGCTAAATGACTAAATGTAAATGTAAGTCGCTTTGGATAAAAGCGCGTGCTAAATGACTAAATGTAAATGTAAGTCGCTTTGGATAAAAGCGTCTGCTAAATGTAAATGTAACTGTAAGTCGCTTTGGATAAAAGCGTCTGCTAAATGACTAAATGTAAATGTAAGTCGCTTTGGATAAAAGCGTCTGCTAAATGACTAAATGTAAATGTAAGTTGCTTTGGATAAAAGCGTCTGCTAAATGACTAAATGTAAATGTAAGTCGCTTTGGATAAAAGCGTCTGCTAAATGACTAAATGTAAATGTAAGTCGCTTTGGATAAAAGCGTCTGCTAAATGACTAAATGTAAAAAATGTTAAGATGTAATAATGTTGTTAAGTTATAGCATGCATTCTAATAATAATTATAATAATTATAATAATAATAATAATTATAAAAATAATAATAATTGTTGTATTGGGAATGATGTCGACTTTGTTCTGGCACATGGAGTCATTTCACATAAAAACCCAATATGATATTTTCTTGGTGCATTCTTGAATTAAAAAACATTGTGTTGTGAAATGTGTTTTACTCATGAGTTCTCTCCCGTGCAGTGGTGGAATGTAAGAGAAGATGGAAGACGATACGGGACCGATACATCAGAGAGAGACGCCTGTGCAGACTCGGGAAGGAACAAGGCGGTCGTCGTCTCCACTATTGGCCGCACAGACAAGCCCTCTCGTTCCTGGACGCTCACGTCCGAAAGAGGAAACGGCACAGCGACGCGGAAGGTCCAGAGGAACTGGAAGACTGCGGTGGAAGCGGTCAGGACTCTCAAGAGGAGTCACTCGACGAGTCCAGCAGCGGCGATTCAAAGCCTCGCGAGTCGAGTCTGGAACGAGCCAAGACCCCTCGCTCAAAGTCTGAAGGATCCAAGCATGGCATCCGTAAGTCAGAAGACGCAAAGGATTTCATGTTAAATGTTGCAGAGACAAAGCCGTTGATACCTCCTCATCTCAAACCCAACATCACAGCTCAGTTAAATCCACTTTCACAGTTGCCTCTGTCTATTGTGACCCAGCTCGCCCCTGTCAAACAGATGACCCAACTCATTCCTCTGGTCACGGGTCTACCACACGGGCTGAAGGTCACGCAGGCTTCAGCTTCACCTTCACAGCCCGTCCCCGTCAGAACAAATGCTCTGCTGGCAGCTTCGGCATCACCCGCAAACATCAACGGGAAGATAAAGGAGGAAAAAGAGCCGTGGTGTCAAAAGCCGGCTCTTGACAGAGGTCTGGATGAAGATGAGCTGTTCCTCTTGAGTTATGTTCCTGCTCTCAGGAGACTGACGCCACAGAAGAGAGCGGCTGTTAAAATGAAGATCCAGCAGATTATGTTTGATGCGGAATTTAAAGACAAGTGAACGCTGGGGATTTCTGAAAGGAACTTTTTCACTTTCCCATCAGATTGAAAACATTGTACATTCTGAAGATAGTAAAGTTTTATAATGAAATGCTTTATTTCTGTATATATTTAAATGTGGCGACATACAAGGTATTCATTTGGTTCAGTGTTTTTTCGTTCTTTCTTGCTTTTGAGATCTTTGATCAAACAACCTTGTTTTGTAATACAATGATAAATGTCTGGACGCGAACTGCAAGTTTACGCATTCATGTCAATTTTGGAATTTTCATGTGGGAGTAGAATACTGCTGAAGAGTAAAACACAAACTGAAGAAAATCCGGCTGTGTTTTGATTCCACTGGGGTTCTAAAATAAACACAAACTTTTTTAAATGTAATGTGAGGTCTAGATAAGGCCATGTACAATGAGAGAAAGCATCAATGGGTTTAAGTAAACTTCATTGTCTCCTCGACTATTGTGAGTCGCTTTGGATAAAAGCGTCTGCTAAATGACTAAATGTAAATGTAAGTAAACCATAGATATTTGACCCAAGCATGACTTAAAACAACCCAGAATAGGTTCACTGTTGGGTTTATTCACAATCATATCCACAATAGAAATATAAAATGAGGCTGACTCTATCTACCAGGTTAATCCGGCTCTGTATTCTGATCTGAATCATGGTGGAACATTTAAAAACACAAGCGAGAGAAAACAAGTTTATCAACCAAAAATACAATCATCTAATTCAGCTGTTCCAGATCGATGCATGTATGCAAGACTTTGTTCTGATAAAAGATATTTAAAAGAATGTACAGAAGCAAATAGTTTTAGGACCGCCGAATACTGCTTCTCAGTGTGGCCCAGAAGTGTTTGATTACATGCATTCTTCCAAATATCTTTCTCTATGTTTCACCAATTAAATAACGTATATTTTCTTTTATTTTTGGAGGAACTGCCTGTAAATTAATTTCTATTTGTACAGCTTCCTATAGAGTATAAAAGTTGTAGGATTCATCTGAATTAAAGCGTAAAACAATGAGAACAGTTAGAAACACATTGTGTATGTGCAAAACAGACAGATTTGTTGATGAACGGAAATGTATTTCATGATTTATGAGAGGCAAAAAAGCTCATTGATATCAATCATCACGTCACTTAAAACCATAATCTTATAATGTGCACGCAAAGAATAGCAGCAAACCAGACGTATGCTGTTTACTTCCATCTTCTTTATCCTCCTTATCTGTGTGGCTTTAGACAGATTTTCAAAATCCATTAATTCCTGATGAAAAACATTTATATAGACCTGTATGATTACAGGGGATTTGTTCAGAGTGAATAGACCATGTACAATAGCTTTGCCTTTCGGTGACTTTTTGTCAAAAATGAGTTTATGAATGTGTGTTCAGGTGATAAGACAGTGTCAGGACATCGCTTAACATCGGTCTGATGTCCATGCACGTGACATTAGGATCTAGCTTGCCTTTAATAAAGCATTATACATTTAAACGACAACTGCTTACAAAAACACTTTAAATGTATTGTAGAAAATCAATAGGCAAGATCAGACAACATGATCATTGGTCAAATCTATAAATTTGTTTAGTATTTAGATTTATGCATTTGCCAGATGCTTTTATCCAAAGACACAATGTATTACAATATTACATTTAATTTGAGTTCCCTGGAATCGAAGCCTATTGTATTGTAGGCATTATGCTCTAACCAATGAGCTACAGGAAAGCTGTCTTTACATCCGTATTTACATTAGTAAACTATTAATATTCCAATCGCAACATATCAATCCAATAAATCAAAGCGAAGCTGTTCTTAACATTCATCCCAAAACACTAACCAGTGACTTCTCTGTGAGATGATCTCATGTCAAAGCTTCTGGACGACTGAAACGAAAGCCCCTAATGCCGCCCATTTATCTTCGAGCACAACAATGAGGATTTCAGGGTCTCTGTACATCTCATTTGATAAAGTGAAATCTGATTTTCTGTCAGCCAAAGCCAGATTACCAGGATCTCCTGTTCTCACTAACACCTTCACAAAACTGCCCAGATTAGCTGGGATTTTTTCTGCCACTTTATGTTTTTCCTCCGCTCGGCCTCTATGGAGGGATTACGTTTTGTCTCCTTCCGTTTAATCTATTTGGTAAATGGGGGTTTGCCACACACACGCACACACACACACACACACACACACACACACGAATCCTTCTCTATATGAAGGTGTTCACCTCTAAATCAAACGCATTTGGCTCAGCATCACTTACAAATGCAGCAACAAAACTCACAGCATGGACTCCGGCGTGTACACGGACAAGAAACTCTTCACTTTCACCATCGACAGCATTCTCAACAGTGCCTTCGAGAACGCAGACAGAACCAAGAACCCTTACGTCTCAACTGTAGAAGACTGTAGAGAGAGATCTGGGATGAATGGTGAATCTGTAAATGAAACGAACAGCCGTACACAGGCCTGTATGACCTGCTGCTATTGTTCACACTGTGGAGAGATTCTACACACGGCTGCCAGTAAGATGACTTTATTTGACTTTTTACATCACGACATGTCTG
>CM065663.1:1985798-2003298 GCA_033220385.1 Triplophysa yarkandensis | reverse complement strand
TGGACGAATTGCTGCAGATAATGTTAAAGTGTGTTTTTGTTGTGTTTGAAGTCAAAGGTTGTCCTTATGATGTCAAGCAACTGTTCCTAGAAGACATCCTGAGGACGACGGGCTACATCAACAAAGAAATGAAGAAATACTCCAAAGAGCTGCAGAAAGGTAACGTGCACGAATGACCTCTTATAGTTGAGAGAGATGTGGCGAGCTGTTGTGGTATTCAGTGAGATGTTTGTACAGAAGCAAGACAGCAGACATCTTTGACGGAGTGGTGTGATACCCGTCAGACTGTCTTACAGCCAGAGGGTCAAAGAGAGAAGATGCCGGCATGTGTCCCACAGGAGAATGATCTCCTGGATGATGGAGGAGACAGTGTCTTCAGTCAGCTGGTAATTTTGATCAGTTAACACAGATGTAAAGATAATTCTTCTGTTTGATATCTGATGTATGATGTTTTGTGTTTGCAGAGCGAGAAGGATGCGGCCACGCTGGAGCCCTGGCTGCTCAAGGAGATGGACGACTGCATTTCCAACATTTTCTTAAAGCAAGACGCAGAAGCCTTCCTTCAGCTCTTCAATCTCATCTTGAATGAGAATATCAGCGGTATTGAGCTAAGTCCTGTGTCGCTCTTATATTTGAAGGTTAATGCTGAATGTGATACATTTTTGGTGGTGTTCTCTCAGTGGATTACAGACACAGCGAGACCAGCGCCACTCCTCTGATGGTGGCTGCAGGGAGAGGATTTCTCAGTCAGATGGAGCAGCTCTTGAGTATGGGTGCCAATGTCAACATTAAAGCCTCCAACGGCTGGTGAAAAACTCAACCTCATTCTTCTTTTACATTCATACATTCTATCCAGAGTACAGTTTGTCAGTATGTATATATATTTTTAAATGTAGGACAGCTCTTGATTGGGCCAAACACTTCAAACAACCCGAGGCTGAAGATCTCCTGGAATCTCACACGTGAGCATTGTGTTTTTCTCACGAAACACATGATGATTTGAGAATCCTTCAGGTGTTTTGCATCTGCTCTTCATTTTTGTTTTTACAGTTGGTGCGTTGAAGCGGGTCAATCTGACGAGTCATCCCTGGTTCAGACAGCATCTGATCTGAGTTCAGAAGACCAGGAGCTGCTCAAAGCGTATCATCACAGCTTTGATGATGAGAAAGTCAACCTGGACCTCATCTTACATCTACTCTTCAATATCTGCCAGAGTTCAGATGAGGGTCAGACCATCAAATATAGACTTACAGACATAAAAACAGTGTATCTATTGAGATGGATATGTGTCTGTAATCATGTTTTTATTTGTTGGGTCATTTATTCTCAGGTGCGGTGTTGATATTTCTGCCAGGTTATGATGAGATTGTCTCACTACGAGATAGAATCGTCTACGATGATAAAAGATTTATAGACCTCCAGCACAAGTAATTTGAATTTCAGCACAGTATGTTTGGTTACCTTTTAGTTTAAGAGATAGTTTAACCAAAAATTAAAATTGAGTCAGCATTTACTCACAGTTTTGTCATGTCAAACATGGTCAAAACAAAAATTTAAAAACTGATACCTAGACAGCAGTTGCAAGCTTTCACTTCTACTCTCTGGATACAGCGTGAATGAGTACTAGTCCCAAACATTCTTCTGAATATTTTCTTTTGTGTTTTGTTGAAGGAAGAAATATATATCATACAGGTTGAGTGAGGGAGTAAATGAGGGGCGAAGGATTTTAAGTACTGTATCCTAACTCCCTTAAAGGTCATTTAAGGTTAAATGTGGATATTAAGTGATCGAGAAAATAACGCAATGTTGGAATTATGATGTAAGACTTAATTGCATATTTGATATTATTGTTTATTAAGTTTAGAAATAATCAATGATATTTTAATATGTATGTATTTTGAAAACAGTGTTTTAACTGTGTTTCAATTCTGAAAATCAAAATGTAAATCTTCACAGGTTGCAGGTGTTTATTCTTCACTCCAGCATGCAAACATCAGATCAGAAAAAAGTTCTGAAGAGCACTCCTAAAGGTGTTCGCAAAATAGTATGTATCCCTGTCCCTTTTGATTTGTCTCTGAATGTTGTTATTTAAGTGTACTCTCTACAGATGTGTCTCTGTCTCCATCTAGATTCTGTCCACTAACATTGCAGAAACCAGCATCACAGTTAATGATGTTGTTTTTGTCATTGACTCTGGGAAAGTCAAAGAGGTTTGTATGTTTTGTATATGATATATCTGCTGTCAGTGAATAACAAATGATTTTTAAGCACAACTTCATGTCTCTCTCTATAGAAAACATATGATGCTCTCAATAATGTCACCATGCTGAAGATGGTTTGGATATCGAAGGCAAGCGCTTTGCAGAGAAAGGGCAGGTTTGTGATATTCCAGATTTTGTATTTCAGTATTTATGAGAACCTGGTGATTCTTATGATATTTACGCTGGAGTGTTTGTTGTGTAGAGCTGGTCGCTGTAGACCAGGCATCTGTTTTCATCTCTTCAGTCGGCTGAGGTACAGTAACATGCTGGAACATCAGGTTCCTCAACTGCTGCGTATGCCACTGCAGGTACACACACACACACACACGTTTTCTGATCTTTGACATTATTAAAGTTGCAAATGTAGTAAACAGATGTATACAGCTACTTGATATTGAGGTGAAATGTGTGTTTCAGGAGCTCTGTCTGCACACTAAACTTCTAGCTCCCATCACAACCTCTATTGCTGAGTTCCTGTCCAAAGCACCTGAACCGCCACACCTGCACGCTGTTAGAAACGCTGTACAGATACTGAAGGTCAGACACTGACTTTATAACAGAGAAACTTTAACTGCACTGAACAGGACCGCTTTTTAAACTGTCCTAAATGATTTTAAAATTAATGCAATAATTATTAACTTTAGCCTCAAATTGACTGCCATCATTTTTTATTCAATCCAATGTCTGTCTCCTCCACGCAGACCATTGATGCCATGGACCCCTGGGAGAACCTGACCGAGCTGGGCTATCATCTCGCGGACCTGCCCGTGGAACCTCATCTGGGGAAGATGGTTCTGTGTGCTGTGGTCCTGAAATGTCTTGATCCCATCCTCACCATCGCCTGCACGCTGGCACACAGAGAGCCGTTCGTGTTGCCCACGCAGGCCTCTCAGAAGAGAATGGCCATGTTGTGCCGCAAACGCTTCTCTGCCAACACCTTCAGCGATCACATGGCTCTTCTGAGAGCGTTTCAGGTGAGGGAGAATTGAGATTTTAAACATTTTTCTGTTGGTTTGCAGCTCAGCTGTATCAAGCTTCTGAAATGATAAAGAACTGTTGATGTTCATTGAGTTTATTGATTGATAAAATGTGATTCAGGCTTGGCAGAAAGCACGCAGTGATGGCTGGGAAAGAGCTTTCTGTGAGAAGAACTTCCTCTCACAGGCCACCATGGAGATTATTGTTGGGATGAGGACGCAGCTCCTGGGACAGCTGAGAGCTACAGGTGATGCTTTATACATTTAAAAGTATTCCCTTTGAAACAAACACGTGATGCTTCATCTCCTGCTGCCTTCCGGTCTGTGCATTCACCAGGTTTTGTACGAGCGCGAGGAGGAGGAGACATCCGTGATGTAAATCTTAACTCTGAGAACTGGGCTGTGGTGAAGGCGGCGCTGGTTGCTGGCATGTATCCCAACCTGATCCACGTCAACCGGGACAACCTCACCCTCATGGGGTCTAAAGAGAAGAAGGTCCGAATTCACCCAACTTCCATCCTGAGTCAACCCCAGTACAAGAAGGTCAGTGAAGGCACTAAATTCTCTCTTGTGTCATATCAATATTTAACTGTTTAACACCATGGCCAGATTCCTCCAGCCAACGGTCAGACTGCAGTGGTGGAATCTCTGCCCACTGATTGGTTGATTTATGATGAGATGACACGAGCTCATAGGATTGCCAGCATCAGGTGCTGCTCGACCGTCACGCCGCTGACCGTGGCTTTATTTGGAGGATGTGCCAAACTCCCGAGTTCAGCAGTCCAAGAGTCCACGGCTCACCAAAGAGGTCTGTTCAGCTGTCATTCAGAGAAGCTCCGCCCCTCTGTTTGTGACTCATTTTGTGTGTTGTTTTCAGCAGATGTTGATGGTGTGAATGAGAGCAGTGACAGTGAGATGGAGGATCGGTCCGGTTCTCATCAGACTCACATTAAGATTGATGACTGGCTGAACTTTAATCTGGATCAGGAGGTAAAAGAGCACTCTATGTCATTTATATTCTGTATTAGAGAATGTAATTTGCATCAAGTCTCTCTCTCTCATAACATGTAAGACTGCCGAATTGGTGTATGGCCTCAGACAGCGCTGGCAGAGTTTATTTCTCAGGAGAATTAGAGCTCCAACCAAAGCCAGTTCCCAGCTTGACGAGGCCACGGTCCGTACGCTAGTGTCCGTGCTGTCGGCTGAAGAACAGACCGTCGGTCTCCAGCAGCCAACAGGCATCGGACAGAGACCTCGACCCATGAACTCTGATGACACACCACAGAGCTCCAGCTGGAGGAGCACGGGACGAAGGACTGACCCACTGCAGGGACCGGAAGAGTTGAGCAGCCCGGACAGGTGAGTCTGTTATTGTCTCTCATGTGAGGTCGGATGATAATGTCATTCTGAAGTCACCGTGATTTGCTTTTAGATCGCCTCGCCTGATGTCTCACGTGTCACAGGCCAAGAAAAACAGCCCCCTGCTCAACAGCCCATCATCCCTGACCACTCTGAAGGTATCTGCTCATGAGACACGTGGACAAATCAGGTCAAAATTTTCATGTACACTGACTTTCTGCTGTTGTAGGGCTTGTCTCCGAGACAAACGCGAGCATCTGTGAGATACTTCATCTTAAAGAGCAGTAACATGAAGAACATCGAGATGTCTCAGCAGAGAGGAATCTGGTCTACCACACCAAACAATGAGCCGAAACTCAACCGCGCTTTTCTGGAGAGCAGTGCCGTCTTCCTCATCTTCTCTGTGCAGGGTTCCGGACACTTCCAGGTGTGTGCGCTTCAACACAACAAACATGATAATATCACCACTTCTGTAAAGTTCATTTTATTTCCCAGAAAACCAAACATATTATTTATCTATCATCGAGAGAGTATTTGTGTAAACTGACTTTTGATTGCCGACTTGACAAATAAGACAAAAGTTACTGTTTGTTTGAATTGAATTTATGTTTTCCAGTAAAAGACTTTTCAGGTGTTTCTTATACGTTACTTTAGTTACGGATAAATAGTGTAATTTCTGCGTGTGTGTGTGGTATTTGTGTGTTTTAACAGGGTTACGCTCGTATGACATCAGAGATCAGCGGTGAGAGGTGTCTGGACTGGGGTTCGGCTGGTTTGGGTGGCGTGTTTAGTGTGGACTGGGTTCGGAAAGACATTCTTCCCTTCCAGCACACCCAGCTGCTGCTCAACCCGTGGAACGACAACAAGAAAGTTCAGATCAGTCGAGATGGTCAGGTGAGGGATGCATACTCAGTGTTGGAACTCTTGTCTTTATAGTCGTGATTTCATGGACTAAATGTATGTGTTTGTGTTACAGGAGCTGGAGTCTCAGACAGGTTGTCAACTGCTGGAGATGTGGGATAGAATCTCCTGTAAACGTTTACCTGAGGTCTGACATATGGACCTCATGAACATCACAGATGAAATGTTTTATTCAACTCTTAAGTTGATGATGGATTCCAGGAGCGTTATATGAGCATTATTTTAATTGCTGTGCAAATGTTTTTGTCATCTATGATGGCTTTGCACAAGATTTGTTTCATGTGTTGATCGTATTTCAAATGTGATTCTTTATTGTTTGAAAGATGTATTCAGTCTGTTTTCTTTACTAACAATCTAATCTCTCATAACACTTTCTGTTAAAAAAGCACATTAAAACTGTTCTTAAATTTACTCGATTGTATTAAATGTTGTTTATGAAATGTTTGGTCCATCCGTTAAATTTCATTGAAGGTTAAGGTTCTCAGATGTGATGCAAAAAAAAAAAATTTTCAATAAAAATTGTTCTTTTATGGGTTTCTGTATTTGTGTTCAGACTCGATTCATCACATCAGATATTTAACAGTGCAGAGTTTTTATTTCTTACAGTATTTACACACGTCACACATCATTTATTCATTCATCTTACTGTAAATCATTCTAAGGTTTAACATCGAGATATTAGAGATGATTCTGTTTCTTGTTGCCCACATGAAGGAGATGCAACAGAAGTTCTCCAGGTGATCCTCCCAGTAAACTCACACTCTGCTCCGAGTGATCATAGCTCTTCATGTCTTCGGAACAGTTTGGATCGAGTGTGCAGCTCTCTGGAGATGAGAAGAATCACTGATTCAGAACTGACACTGGAACAAACAGAAAATCCAAACCTCCACTCATCTGACCTGTGTCACAGCAGAGACCCGGAGCGGCACAGCGACCCTCATCTGAACCACAGAGTTTCCCTGAAACTTCACATGGAGACGGCAGATATTCCTCCTCCTGACAGCGCACCGTCTGCGGAGAGGCCAGGAGACAGCCGATCTCCTCTCCACAGCAGATACTGGGCCCGAAACAACGGCCTTTATCACCTGGACCACACGGCATACACTACAGACACCAGTAAACCATCAGATACAAATCAATGACTTCTGTTAATGCAAAAGAATTAAGATCAAGACATCAGTTCATTTACATTTCTTTAAGACACCATTGTGATTCAGAGGAAACTTCTGTCTCATCTGAAAAACTCGTCTTTTCCGGCTACATCTAACTCACTAACTCACTACTTTTCTAACTACTCACTCTATCAAAAAAAAAAAAATTTATATATATACTTTTTGTAACTTCTCTCTCTGTGTAACTCGGTTACATTGTTGTAGCACTTGTTCATCTATTGTTGTATCGGCTATTTACCGCTTCATTGTCTCCTCGACTATTGTAAGTCGCTTTGGATAAAAGCGTCTGCTAAATGACTAAATGTAAATGAAAATCTGCAGCTCAGATATTTTGCATCAGAAAAGTTTAACGCTTTTGGATAAAGCATCTGCCAAAAGAATATTAATGCATAAGAGTTTCAGAAGAGATCCCAACAATGTCTCAAACTGAGCTCAAAGTCTCTATTTAAAGGTCAATATTTAAAAAAATCTTCAAAATTAGAAAATTAAAGTTTGTTTTGCCTTTTTAACAATTTTAGGAGAAACATCTAAAAGTTAATACACAAACCATTAATTTTCCTCCAGAGCTATAGAAGAGAAATACATTTGTCACCTTGAATTCATGGCAGAATGTTTGACGTACCTGTCTGGAGATGATGTCCAGCGAGCGTTTACCTCCTCTCGGGCAGTTCTGGATATAACACGTGGAGCAAAGAGACAGAAGTCCAGCGACACACAGCAGAAGAAGAGCAGAGTCTGACATCATGTCTGTAATGCTGATAAACCTTCAGTACATCACACACAAACACTTCACTCTTTATATCCAACACATCACACGTCATCATCCTCATTACAATAATCAACACAATCTCAGGAGAACACTTCTGCAGAAACACACAACACACTTTTATTTCTTTAATCCAGATGAACTCAAATGTTATGATTAATAACAGTCCAACCGGGAAAACACAGCTTTATGAAACACAACACACTGTTGCGAAAATATTGAAGTACAACAATCGAAACATTTTAAATTCAAGGCACATTTATTTATCTGCCAGTGGTGGAAGAAAAATATTATCGTTGTGCCTTGAAGATGTTTTAAAAAGTGAAAATTACATCAGAAGTAAAAAATGTTCTCATGGCATTGACAGATTATCCTTGTTTTAAGAAGTTTTGTGTTTTGTATGTAAACTGATGTATAGAGTTCTGTTCTGGGGAACAAGGCAAACGTGTGTGTGTGTGTGTGTGTGTGTGTGTGTGTGTGTGTGTGTGTGTGTGTGTGTGTGTGTGTGTGTGTGTGTGTGTGTGTGTGTCTGTGTGTGTGTCTGTGTGTGTGTGTGTGTGTGTGTGTGTGTGTGTGTGTGTGTCTGTGTGTGTGTGTGTGTGTGTGTGTGTGTGTGTGTCTGGTGTGTGTGTGTGTGTGTGTGTGTGTGTGTGTGTGTGTGTGTGTGTGTGTGTGTGTGTGTCTGTGTGTGTGTCTGTGTGTGTGTGTGTGTGTGTGTGTGTGTGTGTGTGTGTGTGTGTGTGTGTGTGTGTGTGTGTGTGTGTGTGTGTGTGTGTGTGTGTGTGTGTGTGTGTGTGTGTGTGTGTGTGTGTGTGTGTGTGTGTGTGTGTGTGTGTGTGTGTGTGTGTGTGTGTGTGTGTGTGTGTGTGTGTGTGTGTGTGAATATTCAGAGTTTGTCGTCATTATACACAGAAGAGATGAAGGCACAAAGGCCTAATGCTTCGAGAGCAAGAAGTCACACTGTCTCTGACTCAAAGTGTTTTTGTTTAGATTTAGGTCAGGACTTTTTCACTGCTTATGTCAAAAAATATGAAATATTCATATATCAGCACTCTACATGAATCTCCACGTACAATTAAAAACTCATGAATATGATTATAAAAAATGAGCAACAAAACAGCTCAATTACAGACACTAATCGTTCAAATTGAGACGTGTTGATGAAGAAACACGATGTCCTTACTGCATGACATCAACGTTTTAACAGCAAACACAACACAAACCAAAATATGATATAAAAATAGTACCTATTATGTTTAGTGCTTAAAACTAAACATTATGAATTCTGGTTTAAAAACTCAAAAGAATTAATTTTGCACTAAAGTTCCAATAATTCCACTCTCATGTTCAGAAATTCATATTCACAGTTAAAGATGTCAGATTTATATTTTTTTATTCTAGACTGCCAAGAGACATGTTTTGGTTTTTTGGATACATTGTGATCTTCGTGTAAGTTCTGATTTAGTTTTCTGTCCTGTACGTTAGAGGTCATGCCTGCTTTGACTTACTGTACTTTGTGACGGACTGCAAGTCCTGACACTTACCAGAACATTTTGTGTTCCTTTTACAGACATATCCGTTATTGCTCAAATGTAATTTAACGGAGTGAAAAGTGTCAAATTAAGGGTGAAACAACTGTAATAAATGTCAAACGTAAAATCCCTTAATATTAATAAAGAACATTGTGCCATACTTTATTTTCACAGACTTTTTAAGAGTGTAGGAAAAGTTTACATTTTAGGTGAAGGTCAAGGCACACACTGTAGTGAAGTGAAGTGACGTATAACCAAGGATGGTGTTCCATACTTGGAATTTGTGCTCTGCATTTAACCCATCCAGTAAGTGAACACACACACACACACACTGTGAACACACACCCAGAGCAGTGGGCAGCCATGCCACGGTGCCCGGGGAGCAGTGGGGGGGACGGTGCCTTGCTCAAGGGTCTCACCTCAGTCGCCAGCAACCTTCGGATCACGAGTCCAAGACTCGAACCATCAGGCCACGACTGCCCTCGAGTCAATTTCTCCAGTGTATTGAATATTGTTGTCTTTTGTTTTTAATTTTTAATATTTTTAACATTTAATATTTTTGTGGTTTGTTTCATCCATGTATGGCTGTGTAAAAGCACTGTAAAAGTGTTACATTAAAACACCAGTTTAATATAAATGTGTTTTAAACACAACATTGTTTCCATGATGTTCTCATAAAAACTTTCAATAATTAAAATTATAGAAGTGTGTTATTCATTCTGGGCATCATGTGTTCACTGGCAGGGACTGGCAGATGACGCGGTTTTCTGTATTTCTTTGTTCTGTTGAACACAAAAGAAGATATGTTGAAGAAAATCCGGGGCAACTTTGACTACCAACATTTTTTCCACTGTGGTAGTCGATAAATGCTCTCGGTCCCTAATATTCTTCCATATATTGATTTATTGTTTGTGTTCAGCAGAAGAAATAAATCCATACAGGCTTATGATGAGTAATGTTAAAGGGATAGTTCACCCACATATAAAAATGATGTCATAGTTTTAATTTTAGGGTAAACTCTTCCTTTAACATGAAATTCCTATTTTCACCCAATTGAAATAAAGAAATGTGTATGTTGAATCTTTTATTTACAATAGACAAAAATACAAATGTATTTACATCGTACCAACACTGACATAATGGACTGAACTTCTTCTTCACAGAAACACAATCACTGTTTGTGTCACAATATAACAAAACACAAAATAACATCAGATAGAAACAAAGTGTGTGATGTGTTTCCCTTCGACACTTGTGTGTGTATACAGAAGAGTGTGTACTGCTTGTGTTGGGTTAGAAAAGCTTGTTAAAACATTTTGTGAGGACGATCATCGCTTTTTCTTTCTCCGAGTTTTTACATCACAGATGTCATTGAAGAGTTTTTTTATTGCTGTTAAATCTCTGCTGAAATACACAACACAACACATCCGAGACATTCTAATGGATTTAATGGAAATGATAAAAGTGTCTGTGGGATTGTGCAGATAATGTGTTGTGTTTTATTCTTATGATGGAAACCAATCTACTGGAATATGACCAACACAAGTGTGCACTGCTGTGTAATGCCATCGGTGCTTTGTGCTGCTTCTCTGGGGTTAAAGTGCACTTGTGTGTGTGTGTGTGTGTGTGTGTGTGTGTGCGTGCGTGCGTGCGTGCGTGCGTGCGTGCGTGCGTGCGTGCGTGTGAGTGCGTGTGTCTGTCTGTCTGTCTGTCTGTCTGTCTGTGTAAGTCTGTGTCTGTTTGTGTGTGTGTGTGTCAGTATGTTTGTTTGTGTAAGTCTGTGTCTGTTTGTGTGTGTGTGTGTCAGTATGTTTGTTTGTGTAAGTCTGTGTCTGTTTGTGTGTGTGTGTGTCAGTATGTTTGTTTGTGTAAGTCTGTGTCTGTTTGTGTGTGTGTGTGTGTGTGTGTGTCAGTATGTTTGTTTGTGTAAGTCTGTGTCTGTTTGTGTGTGTGTGTGTCAGTATGTTTGTTTGTGTGCGCATGAGTGTGTGTGTGTGTGTGTGTGTGTGTGTGTCTGTTTGTGTGTGTTTGTGTCAGTATGTTTGTTTGTGTGCGCATGAGTGTGTGTGTGTGCACATGAGTGTGTGTGTGTGTGTGTGTGTGTGTGTGTGTGTGTGTGTGCGCTTGAGTGTGTGTGTGTGTCTGTGTGTGTGCGCATCAGTGTGTGTGTGTGTGTGTGCGCGCATGAGTGTGTGTGTGTTCACAGTATGTTTGTGTGTGTGCGTATGAGTGTGTGTGTGTGTGTTTTTCTGTGTCTGTATCTGTGTGTGTGTGTTCTGTGTCTGTTTGTGTGTGTTTGTGTCAGTATGTTTGTTTGTGTGCGCATGAGTTTGTGTGTGTGCATGAGTGTGTGTGTGTGTGTGCACGTGTGTGTGTGTGTGTGTATCTGTGTGTGTGTGTGTGTCAGTATGTTTGTGTGTGTACGCATGAGTGTGTGTGTGTGTGTGTGTGTGTTCTGTGTGTGTGTGTGTGTGTGTGTGTGTGTGTGTGTCAGTATGTTTGTGTGTGTACGCATGAGTGTGTGTGTGTGTGTGTGTGTGTGTGTTAAGAGTTTTATGTCACAGTATCTCAGAGCACCATGGTTGTGATGTGATTCATCATGATTGGGTGTGTGACAGGTGTGTGTGTGACAGGTGTGTGTGTGACAGGTGTGTGTGTCACAGGTGTGTGTGTCACAGGTGTGTGTGTGACAGGTGTGTGTGTCACAGGTGTGTGTGTGACAGGTGTGTGTGTGACAGGTGTGTGTGTCACAGGTGTGTGTGTCACAGGTGTGTGTGGGGGTGACAGGTGTCCGCTGTCACACTTGGGTCGGTGTCGGGCACTCTTCTGATGAGCGCGCAGTCCCGCCAGCTGCGAGTACGCGCTCTGACACACGTGACACTTGTACGGTCTCTCTCCGGTGTGCAGACGCACGTGGTTGCGCAGCGTCGATGATTGGCTGAAGCGGCGGCTGCAGAAGCGACACACGAACGGTTTGTCCAGTGTGTGTATGCGCATGTGCGAGCGCAGATTACTGCGGGAGTTAAACCCGCGGTGACAGATGACGCAGCGCATGCGCGACGAGGAGGAGGAGGATGACGTCACGGACGAAGGCACAGCTGCATCACACACGTGTGAGTCATCTGTGACGGAGAGGAAAGATGACGTCACACTCACACACTTTACATTAGCACATTTCTGTTGTCAATATTATTTTAATCATACAAATTATTTGAGTTTAAATATTGCAGCTTCCTTACACAAATCAATTTAATAAAGTAATGCTAATAAATCGATAATAAGTTAATAATAAGTGTTGTATTTACGTAAAAATTATAAAAAAATAAATAAACCTCAATTAGTTACATTCTGTGTTATATTGCATTTTTTTATAAAAAAATATATGTTAAAAAGATAACTTATAAAGACATTGTATTTCACACATTTATAAATGCAGACGTGTAAATATTCCTATTAGAGAAATAATGAATATAATTGTGTATACATGTCAGTGATGTGAGTGGATGTGAACAGCAGATGGTGCTCGTGTACTCACAATCAATCTCTTTACACCAGACACACACACACACACACACACACACACACACACACACACACACACACACACACACACACAGGCACAGGCACACACACGCACACACACACACACACACACACACACACACACACACACCCACTGAGACACACACACACACACACACACACACACACACACACACACACACACACACACACACACACACACACTGAGACACACACACCCACTGAGACACACACACACACACTGACACACACACACACACACACACACACTGAGACACACACACTGAGACACACACACACACACACACACTCACACAGTCAGCACACACACACACAGTCAGCACACACACACACAGACACACACACACACTCACACAGTCAGCACACACACGCACAGTCAGCACACACACACACAAACACACACACACACACACACACACACACACACACACACTGAGACACACACCACACACACACACACACACACACACACACACACACACACACACACACACACACACACACTGAGACACACACACACACACACGCACCGTTTCTCTTTCTCTGTTGTTCCTCATCTGTTCCGGGGACGCCAGGAATCCCCAGAAATGTGTTGTGAGAACTTCCGTACCAAACCAGTAACTCTTGATCTGGTGGAATGGTCTGTCAAATTGAACAGAAATGATCTGGGTTATATTTATATTCTGAAAAACTCATTGTTGAAAATGAGGTTTCCTCCCAGAGTTCATATATGATTAGAATAAATGTATAGAAGTCACTTTAAATAAAACATCTGTCAAATGAATAAATGCACTTCTTATATTCTTCTGTTTAGTAATCTGATCCTGACAGGTGATCACAATAACCTTAAAGAGCCAAAACTTTTGTGTCTTTTTCCCTCAATTAAAAACTTTAAGTGCAGATATTTGTATGCAGTTATTTTTCACATGAACGTATATAATTAGAGAAGATGAGATACCTCCAGAGCTTTATAGAAGATGCTGGTTCCGATCTGAACCACCTCCAGGTTTTGTTCTTGTTCATTTCTGGCACATTTGATGTAAGTCATCCAGCTGCGCTGTTCCTCCTGACTGGCATCGATAAAACACCGGACAGTCCCATTCTCATGAAACACCTGAACACACAGAATCAAGAGAATGAAAGTGGGATTTATTGTGATGGATGGTGAATGCAGAATAATAAGGTTGTGCTGTCACCTCCCACATGAGGTTATTGTTCTTGTACAGGTCCACATGGTCAGGGGGAATGATCCTCCCGGTGAACGGGCCCATCTCAGTTCCTGCTTTGATCCATGTCTTGGAGAAAATCCCCAGACCTTCTCCAGGGACTGAGCTCTGAGCGATGATGACCTCACTGGGCAGCACCAGACTGGAGAGCTTCTGGACCTCTGCATGACACCAACAACATGAATATCAATCATTCTTGTGAGGGGGGGGGGGTTACGATGTAAAGATTGAATAAAAAATAATACTTATTATTATTAGCATAATTTCAGATATTGACGTTGATTTTTATTTCTATTACCAACCTATAACAGTTAACAGGGTTTTAGTTAAAAAATGAGCTGTGTGATATATTACACTGTATTTAATATAACACAACAATTCAATAAAGCAGAACAATTTAATATATGACAAATATTTAATCTAACGCAAACATTTAATAAAGCAGAACAATTTAAAATAACAAAAATGTATAATAAGATAAGCATTTAATGTAACAACAATTTAATACAACACAAATGTAATTAACACAAATGTAATATAACACAAATATAATATAACACAAATGTAATATAACACAAATATAATATAACACAAATGTAATATAACACAAATGTAATGTAACACAAATGTAATGTAACACAAATGTAATGTAACACAAATGTAATGTAACACAAATGTAATATAACACAAATGTTATACAACACAAATGTAATACAACACAAATATAATATAGCACAAATGTAATGTAACACAAATGTAATATAACACAAATGTAATGTAACACAAATGTAATATAACACAAATGTTATACAACACAAATGTAATATAACACAAATGTAATGTAACACAAATGTAATGTAACACAAATGTAATGTAACACAAATGTAATATAACACAAATGTAATGTAACACAAATGTAATGTAACACAAATATAATATAACACAAATGTAATATATCACAAATGTAATATAACACAAATGTAATGTAACACAAATGTAATGTAACACAAATATAATATAACACAAATATAATATAACACAAATATAATATATCACAAATATAATATAACACAAATATAATATATCACAAATGTAATATAACACAAATGTAATGTAACACAAATGTAATGTAACACAAATATAATATAAGACAAATATAATATAACACAAATATAATATATCACAAATGTAATATAACACAAATGTAATGTAACACAAATGTAATATAACACAAATATAATATAACACAAATATAATATATCACAAATGTAATATAACACAAATGTAATGTAACACAAATGTAATATAACACAAATATAATATAACACAAATATAATATAAGACAAATATAATATATCACAAATGTAATATAACACAAATATAATATAACACAAATATAATATATACACAAATATAATATATACACAAATATAATATAAGACACATGTAATATAACACAAATGTAATATAACACAAATATAATATATACACAAATATAATATATACACAAATATAATATAAGACACATGTAATATAACACAAATGTAATATAACACAAATGTAATATAACACAAATGTAATATAACACAAATATAATATATACACAAATATAATATATACACAAATATAATATAAGACACATGTAATATAACACAAATGTAATATAACACAAATGTAATGTAACACAAATGTAATGTAACACAAATGTAATATAACACAAATATAATATAACACAAATGTAATATAACACAAATGTAATATAACACAAATGTAATGTAACACAAATGTAATATAACACAAATATAATATAACACAAATGTAATATAACACAAATATAATATAACACAAATGTAATATAACACAAGTATAATATAAGACAAATATAATATAAGACAAATACTCTTTAGCTATATTCTTATTTGTATTAAACATGTGTTATTATGCATTTCCAACATTATATTAAGAATTAGATGATGTAATAAAATTCTTATGAATGTAAAGTGGCATTAAACGTTGGAGAGCGAAACTCCATTGTTTTGTTTTCTTATTATTTGTCAGATGATAATAAAGACTAAAGTGTATTAATATTTGAGTCACGACATATGAGCTGGATGATAAGAGGATTAAAGGCGTGAAATGTCGTGGAGGGAACGAGTAAAAAGAGCATTCACAAACATTTAATGTCCGAATCAAAGAAAAGTGAATGGGTCAAAAACAAAATGCAGAAGAAAAGAAGTGAAAATCCTTTCTTCTTTCTGCTGAAGAGAGATATTCATGATTCTCTAGCGACTAATTCTAAATGCATTATCCTTTCAGAGAGTTTGTAGTAATAAATGTGAGCTGAATGAAGCTGTGGTTTGTTTCAAAGCTGCAGGAATGTCGCAAAACAAAACTGGAAAGCAGATTACAGATGATTGACATCCAGTGAATGAAAACTTCACGGTGTGTTAATGGAGAGAAACAGAGACTGTCCTGAGATCTGTCAATGGGCAAAAGAGACCCCGAAGAGCTCAAGCTTTTCTGTTCCTTTCTCAGGTCAAGCACAAAGTTAACCAAATGAATGAAAAACCCTCCTGGATTCATCTCCCAACAGTTACACGCCTAACAAACCCTGGAAATGGGCCTATTCAGAGCCTTCAAGGGGCTAAATGAGCCGAAAGAAAAGAGACAAAGTGAGAAGAGAGAGAAAGGACCAGAGAGACCAGAGACCAGAGAGAGAGACCAGAGACCAGAGAGAGACCAGAGAGACCAGAGAGAGAGACCAGAGAGAGACCAGAGAGAGAGAGAGAGAGACCAGAGAGAGAGAGAGAGAGAGAGACCAGAGAGAGAGAGAGAAGAGAGAGAGAGAAAGACCAGAGAGAGAGAGAGAGAGAGAGAGAAAGAGACCAGAGAGAGAGACAGAGAGACCAGAGAGAGAGAGAGAAAGAGAGAGAGAGAAAGACCAGAGAGAGAGAGAAAGACCTGAGACCAGAGATAGAGAGAGACCAGAGAGAGACCAGAGACCAGAGAGAGACCAGAGAGAGACCAGAGACCAGAGGAGAGACCAGAGAGAGACCAGAGAGAGAGAGAGAGAGAGAGACCAGAGAGAGAGACAGAGAGACCAGAGAGAGAGAGAGAGAGACCAGAGAGAGACCAGAGACCAGAGAGAGACCAGAGAGAGACCAGAGACCAGAGAGAGAGAGACCAGAGAGAGAGAGACCAGAGACCAGAGAGAGACCAGAGAGAGACCAGAGACCAGAGAGAGAGAGACCAGAGAGAGAGAGACCAGAGACCAGAGAGAGACCAGAGAGAGACCAGAGACAGAGAGAGAGAGACCAGAGAGAGAGAGACCAGAGAGAGAGAGAGAGAGAGACCTGAGACCAGAGACCAGAGAGAGAAAGACCAGAGAGAGAGAGACACCTGAGACCAGAGACCAGAGAGAGAGAGAGAGACCAGAGAGAGACCAGAGACCAGAGAGAGACCAGAGAGAGAGAGACAGAGAGAGACCAGAGACAGAGAGACCAGAGAGAGAGACCAGAGAGAGAGAGACAGAGACCAGAGAGAGAGACCAGGAGACAAGAGAGAGAGAGAGAGAGAGAGAGAGAGAGAGAGAGAGAGAGAGACCAGAGAGAGAGAGAGACCAGAGAGAGACCAGAGAGAGAGAGACCAGAGAGAGACCAGAGAGAGACCAGAGAGAGAGAGAGAGAGAGAGAGACCAGAGAGAGAGAGAGACCAGAGAGAGA
>CM065663.1:1964316-1985298 GCA_033220385.1 Triplophysa yarkandensis | reverse complement strand
TTATCTGGTATCTGGCCTCATGCAATGCAACACATCTCCTTCACACAGAGTAGATCAGGTTGTGACTGTGGCCTGTGGAATGTTGTTCCACTCCTCTTCAATTCTTTAATGAAGTTGCTGGATATTGGCAGGAACTGGAACAATCTGTTGTATACGCAGATCCAGAGCATCCCAAACATGCTCAATGGATCACCTGTCCTGGATGAGTATGCTGGCCATACAAGAACTGGGATGTTTTCAGCTTCCAAGAATTCTGTACATATACTTACAACAGGGGAATTGCATTATAACAATTACGTAACATGAGGTGATGTTGTTGGATGAATGGCACTACAATGGATGTCAGGATCTCGGCACAGTATCTGAAAATGCACCTGTATTCTTCATCAATAAATACGCCTGCCTATACCATAACCCCCGTGCCACCATGGGTCATTCAATCCACAACATTGACATCAGAAAAGTGCTCACCCACAGGACGCCACACGAGCTATCTGCCATCGGACTGATCAGTGTAAACCAGGATTTATCCATGAAGAGAACACCTCTCCAACGTTCTTATCCACCGATATCAATTTATCCATTTAATGGCGAATATTAAAATCTAACACAAGTACACAAGGATCAGTTTTAGGGTCTATTCTGTTGTATATATATATAAACATGCTGCTTCTTTGTAATATTATAAGAAGATATGGGATCAGTTCCCACTGTTATTCATATATTTTTATATGCATAACAGTTATATTTCCACTAGACCAGATGAAACCTTCTAATTATGAAAATAGTCAGAGTACATCCAAGACATTAAACCGGGATGACAAGTAATTTTCTACTCTTAAACTCAAGTTCTTCTTATCGGCCCAAAAACATGAAGGATTTCAGACTACAACTTGCAAATAGAAGGCTGCACTTCTATCCTCACAAAAACCGTTAAAGACCAAGGTGTTATATTAAAAGTT
The DNA here is from genome assembly GCA_033220385.1 of Triplophysa yarkandensis. Classification (NCBI taxonomy): domain Eukaryota; kingdom Metazoa; phylum Chordata; class Actinopteri; order Cypriniformes; family Nemacheilidae; genus Triplophysa; species Triplophysa yarkandensis. The sequence goes on along the minus strand of CM065663.1, from coordinate 1,984,336 downwards.
AACCTTTTAAAAATCCTTTTTCAAATGTTTTAAAATCCGCCTTCTTTTATCTCAGAAACATAGCCCAACTAAGAAACATTTTGTGTATTGTTGATGTGGAAAAGCTAGTTAATGCATTCATGACCTCCCGACTGGATTACTGTAACGCATTATTAAGCCGCTGTCCTGCATCATCACTAAATAGATAGTACAGATTTCTTACTAAAATCCTATCACTAAAATCTCCACACTGGCTTACAATTGAGTATCGTATAGACTATAAAGTTCTGCTGATTACTTACAAACGTTAAACGGTTTAGCTCCTGCATACTTAACAGAGCTCTCATCCCGCTGCAACCCTTCTGGCTCTCTTAGATCGCAAAACTCGTACCCAGAATAAATAAATCCACCAAAGGGAGCACACTATGAACCTTGATAACATTTTATTAAATGTAGTGTGACATTTTTCATGTACAGCTGCTGTAAAACATTGTAAAATGTAAAAGCACTATATAAATAAATTTGACATAACTTAATTATCGAAAACCGATTTGTAGATGCCTTATGGTAGAGAGATGACCATTCAATTCATGATTAATTGCACTCTCCCTTACCCTTCCTCTTGTGACATGGTTGACATTGTGCTATGTGATACAAATGAACATCTCAGAGTGCAAACCTGTATAATACTAAAGCTGTCTAATCCGTACTTGATTATGAAAACCTGTGAGGTCCTTCTTCTTCTGCGTGGTGTGATTTTATCAGATCGAGTTGAAGCTGTGTACTGACCCTCACGCAAGCACTAATCTGTGATGCAATCACTCATTTTGACAGAGACTAATAGGAGATACAGAACAACTGCAGCAGCCAATCAGTGAGCAGATAACTCACGTACAGCCAATGACAGCTCCTGAGGTCTATAACAGAGAGATGTCCATGAGCTTAACATTCTTACATAATAACCACACATACAGGACTGTCCTGTCATATATAAATATCATGTATACAAATGTTTTAATATAATTTGATATTATTTCATAAATATACAGCAGTCCTGTACTATAAAAATATAAAGCAATTATGAAAAACTCTATAGAGATACATAAAATAAATTCTCAAATTATAAAATAATATATAATAAATTATATATTATAATAAATTATAAAAATATACATTTATAATCCAATAATGCCTTTATCATCTGACACATGACTGTGATGTATGAGAAAGGAGTGTAATCTACAGTCATGTTTAATTGAATGTAATGGAGCCGTCACACTTTATTCCACTGTGACCTTCATCAAACACTTCTGTGTCAAGATGAATGAATAAACAAGAGACTAGAGCCACTGTCCACTGGACACGGAGAGAGAGAGAGAGAGAGAGAGAGAGAGAGAGAGAGAGAGAGAGAGAGGAGAGAGCAGAGACCAGAGAGACCAGAGAGAGAGAGACCAGAGAGAGAGACCAGAGAGATAGACCAGAGAGAGACCAGAGAGAGACCAGAGAGAGAGAGATAGACCAGAGAGAGAGAGAGACCAGAGAGAGAGAGAGACCAGAGAGAGCAGAGAGAGACCAGAGAGAGAGAGAGAGAGAGAGAGAGAGAGAGAGAGAGAGAGAGAGAGAGAGAGACCAGAGAGACCAGAGAGAGAGAGACCCGAGAGAGAGACCAGAGAGAGAGACCAGAGAGATAGACCAGAGAGAGAGAGAGACCAGAGAGAGACCAGAGAGAGACCAGAGAGAGAGAGATAGACCAGAGAGGAGGAGAGACCAGAGAGAGAGAGAGACCAGAGAGAGCAGAGAGAGACCAGAGAGAGAGAGAGAGAGAGAGAGAGAGAGAGACCAGAGATAGAGAGAGACCAGAGAGAGACCAGAGAGAGAAAGACCAGAGAGAGAGAGATAGACCAGTGAGAGAGACCAGAGAGAGACCAGAGAGAGAAAGACCAGAGAGAGAGAGAGAGACCAGAGAGAGACCAGAGAGAGAGAGAGAGACCAGAGAGAGAGAGAGAGAGAGAGAGAGAGAGAGAGAGAGAGAGAGAGAGAGAGAGAGAGAGAGAGAGAGAGAGAGAGAGAGCCCAGAGAGACCAGAGAGAGACCAGAGAGAGACCAGAGAGAGAGAGAGAGAGAGAGAGACCAGAGAGACCAGAGAGAGAGAGAGAGAGAGAGAGACCAGAGAGAGACCAGAGAGAGACCAGAGAGAGACCAGAGAGAGAGAGAGAGAGACCAGAGAGAGACCGAGAGAGAGACCAGAGAGAGACCAGAGAGAGACCAGAGAGAGAGACCAGAGAGAGACCAGAGAGAGAGAGAGACCAGAGAGAGAGACCAGAGAGAGAGACCAGAGAGAGACCAGAGAGAGAGACCAGAGAGAGAGACCAGAGAGAGAGACCAGAGAGAGAGAGAGAGAGAGAGAGAGAGAGAGAGAGAGAGAGAGAGAGAGAGAGAGAGCGAGAGAGAGAGAGAGAGAGAGAGAGAGAGAGAGAGAAGACATGATCTCAGAAATGACACATACTAATGCAATCAAAATCACTTTGGATAAAAGCATCTGCAAAATACAGAAATCTGCTCTGTATTTTTTCAGGCATCAAATACTGCCAGGAAAGCACGTTTGTTTTCCCCTTTAAGCCACACGAAAGTATTACTTTCTACATGTTTTACGAAAAAGTTACAACAATGACATATTTATGTGTTCATATGGATTTTCACGTAATTCACATAAAACTGTGTGAAAAAGTGAAAACAATATTGATATTTTATACAGACAGGCAGACAGACAGACAAAGACAGACAGACAGATGAAGTGGGTGTTAACCAGTTGTGTTCTGGTCTCAGATGCAAATATTTGTCTTCATGTAGTTTGTGTTTTGTTTGTCATTTGTATAGAGATGAATGTTAATGTAGTGTTGTTGAACTGGTCAGACAGGTTGTGTTACGATCATAACACAACAGCAGATCACTTTACTTTCTACTTCATTCTTCTTCTGTGAATAACAATTCACATCTACTCGTAATAATCTATTTCATGTCCAATGAGTCTCTGTAACTCCAGCTGTGATTATTATAAATCAGTGAAGAATGGCGCTAGCTGGGCTCTGTCGGGTATATGTGACAATGGTATGAATTTCTTTTTGAAATATACAAACACACAGAAAATGATTTTAATAGAAAACTGCTGGGGGAGTTCATTACTGCCAAACATACACACACATGCTGTTTGTTTAGACAAATGTCAATGAAAGCATTGTGTGTGTCATGTGACCTTCGTCTATAGACATTTCTTTTCAAGACATCCATGAGTTTAAAAACAAATACAGCCCAATTCATGACCCATTCAACACAAATATGCACACATCACTCCGGACAAACTTACACATCCGCATATGCAACATTATCAATGAAGCCAATCCCAGAATGCACTGCAACAACCAATTGGGTGGTTTACACATATATAACAAAAACTTGTCTTGAAAAGAAAAAAATGATGTGATCTGTTGTGTTGTGTCAAGTTCCAATACATATCATGGCTTTTTCTTTTAAGGACATTTATAAAGAGCCGGTTCTATAAATGTGAATTAACAGAGGCTATAGTCCTGATGTCATCCGTGTATTTCGGAATTAAGACACGTCTCTGTGAAGTCCGTTTACCAGAACACTCCATCAACAACGACAACTCTATTAGATTAATATTGATCTGAAGAACACTGTCTGTGAAGAATACACATTATAACCACATTGCATTCTTCTTAAGTGGCATTATGGCTCGGGTGTGTGTGTGTGTGTGTGTGTGTGTGTGTGTGTGTGTGTGTGTGTGTGTGTGTGTGTGTGTGTGTTTGCGTGCGTGCGTGCGTGCGTGCGTGCGTGCATCAGATTTCTGCCTCTAGTGATTTCTATGTTAATGTGACGTGAATCTGCGTCCCTGGAGAGGTCACATACATCAGACTCAGGAAAAACCACATGACTCACAAGACGAGACACCTGATTGGCCGACACCACAAACTACGGCCAACAATTATAAAAGGATGATACCCATGAGGACACAATTGTGACCTCTGAACCAGAGGTCAAACACAAGTCTCAGATTTATCTCCTTACATTCTTATTCCTCCATTTACAAAGTGTGGTTACGAACTCAAACTCTCATTTTAATCTTTATAAAATACATCATGTTTTGTGGTATACAAACACCTAATAGCTAGATCTAATCCTGAAATATGTCAATATTTGGATTCATATACGTGCCATTTTGTCACATTCTGCGCTCAAATTTCAGAACAGCTCCGGAAGAGACAGAGAGACAAACACTTTCTCATCAGGAAACTTTATTCATGTAATGTGATGTGAGCGATGGACTTCATGTGGGTGTTTTTCTGTCTTGCTCACAGAAATCAAAGGACAGGAAAGATTCTTCTCTCACACGCATGCGCTTCTGTCTGCAGGCAGCGCATAAAAATAAACCCAGAGAGGCGGAAAATAAAGCGGGAGTGAAGTGTCCTCATTACACCGTTTTACTCCTCTCACTTTCTTTCAATAACGACAGAATAATCATATAAAATATTAATAGAAGTGTTTACGGACATATACCTTTTTTAATGATCTTGATGAAATTATTTTGTGTTATTGAAAAAACTATTTGTGACACATAAAGATAAAACTGTCTGCATGAGAGCTTACATCATTGATCTGTTAACTTCTGATTGGTTCATGATCAGTTATACTGGCCTGTAGATGCAGATGTTTCCTGCAACATCCAGCATTGTGTTTGATTTAATATGATGTAAGTGTTTTATTTATTGGCCAAGCAAATCCGTTTAACACTGTAAACAATAACTGAACACCCACCTATGTTCTTTAAATACAGCCATGAATTTTCACCAGCAGGAAGTGTTAAATATCTGGGACACATGAATTTAGAAGGTATCTCATGTGGATCCAGTAAAGGATGATATTATATAATATCATATTTTGTTATTCTATATTTAAGATCTTGTATGCTTAAAACATAAATAAACACTGTCAGTGTTGAGAGTTTTTCAGCCGGCCTGTCATTCTAAAGAAGAGAAATGAGTTCACAGCTTGTTCACATGATTATGATTTGAATATTAAAATGACTTTCAAATGTAGTTTTGGCTGAGGCTGTCACTGTGTTTTAATTCTATGGTGGTGTTTGCTATGACAAGTGCTAATAATTCTTCATTAAAGGTTCAGTTCTTTGTGTTATTTTCTAGCTTTGGTTGTATTTACAGTGTGCAATATAACATATGTAAATGTTTTTCATTGAAAAATAATCGGTATTTTTCACATAATTAACTTGTCTGCCTACCGCTTCAGAAATATGAAATGAGTTCTGATTGGGCCTGTGGGTCCTATGTTGTAATTCGACAGCAAAGTAAGCACCTGTTGCCCAGAAAGATGACACATTTTACCATAACATGAAGATACGCGCGCTCAGTGTTATTGTAAACATGTCTTTAAATGTTTCAATTTGAGCCAGAATGAGACCCGGAGAACATATAAGAAGAGAATCGAGTAGATGTAGTGCAACACAACATTTGTATACGCCTAAACATGGAACAATGATTCACGGGACTGCAACTAAACTTTACCCCGATCTAAACCAGCATTTAATTAAATAATAAATATAATCAACCAATAATTAAAACTGATCATTATAAACACAAACAATGAATGGTGTCCAGTTGAATTACTACACAATTTGTCAGGTTAGTTTCATTATCATCTAGTTAACACAGTTATCCAGGGTTCCCTTTGTGTTAGAAGTTACACAAACTGTTAAACGCACCAACTTAATACACTTACAACAATAAAATACACTTACTGGTTGTGGTTCATTAATAATAGAGGGAAGTGCTCCATCTTTTAAGAAGAATTTTTGGGTAAATCCAGCATTAAACTGATGGAGATTGAGGAAGTTGTACTCAGTAAAATGTGCTACACATAGTTTAACATATGGATTATAATATTTGGGAACCGAATGAAACATAAATTGTAATCCTTGATCTCGTCGTACAGCGTCCATTGGAAATCCAAACAAAGTGATTGGAAAATAACGGACATGGCGAGAAAACAAACTCACTCTACAAACACAACTTTCCCTCTTCTCTGTGAGAACACAATAAGACCACGCCCCCTTTTTGAGGTTAACTGTTAGTGTGATGTCACTAAAGCAGGAAGTAGAGGGATGTCATCGCAACCGGACGTTTTGTGTGGGCAACCTCTGAATCCCAAGGATTATTTCCAGAACGCAGGATATCACTGGGGCGTGAGAATGAGCTCTAATCCAGATCGCCCCAAAAATAAAAAGCCTTTCCTCATTTATCCATACTGATGTCAAACCTTTCTTTTTAAAAATACAAAAGAAGATATTTTGAAAAATCCTGATGATAAAACAACACAGAACGCCATTGACTTCCACTGTATGAACACAAAAATGAAGACATCTCTCAAAATATCTTCTTTTTGTGATTCTCTGAAGAAAGAGTCACATACATGTTTACAACACATACGAGTAGGTAAATGTTCAATCACTCTAACATGAGCCAATGAGTTTACATTTGTGTATTACCCAGACAGACTAACATCTCTGTATCAGTGTCAGAATGAGAATTATGGGAGATGGAGTTTTCTGAGCCAACATCATATCTCAGTAACACACAGACTGAGTGATGACAACACACACACACATTATCACAGACACTAATCCTCTAGTTCTAAGAACACAGACGGGTCTTTGTGGGCTGTCCAGTTGAACAAAGACTCTTGTGTGTGATGTGTGCTCACAGCTGGAACCTACAGCAAGTTTACAACGCTTCTAACCATCATACAACTAGTTCATCTCAGGAACATCACTTTATATATATCTGTTCCCCTGTCTCTACTTATGATGACAGAACCCACAGAATCATCCCAAAAAATAAGTAAATATGAGACAAGCATTTTGGTTCACAAGTCAAAGATGAAAAATGGTTTAAGTATAAAATAATATGTGTAATACTGTATTAAATAGTTGTTGTTTTTTGTTTTACTTATAATACCATGCATTTTTCCGTTTTTACAAAAGACAGCCACTAAAATATCATTCAGTGTAACAAACTTTACATGTTAACAGCAAAAAATCTTTTTATTATTATATTAAAATATTAAAAGACTAATAATACATGTTAAGTCATAAAATAGGGAATATAGTTTCTGGGTCCAACATCTCATCATGAGTGTCTATAAGCATTCTGTGTTAGTTTCCCATGGAATTCAATAGAGTGGATGGAACGGGAAGCAGTATATAACATATCATATATAATGGTGCGTGACATCATGCTTAACAAGCATAATATATGCTTTCTGTTGAAATACAATCAAACCTTCTTTTGATTGGGAAATACCAACATCTTTGACTCGTGTATATCAAGCTGATATGTTGTTTGTTGCGTTAGTGAAACTGTACTGAACATTTTTGAAAAATAAATTATCAATAAAGTCACATCATGTCATTACTGTGCAATAACAGACAGGTGTGCGTGCGTGATTATTCAGAAGGATCATTTCAAGATTATTCAGTGAGATCATTTCAAGATTATTCAGTGCGATCATTTCAAGATTATTCAGTTTGATCATTTCAAGATTATTCAGAAGGATCATTTCAAGATTATTCAAAAGGATCATTTCAAGATTATTCAGTGCGATCATTTCAAGATTATTCAGTGCGATCATTTCAAGATTATTCAGTTGGATCATTTCAAGATTATTCAGTTGGATCATTTCAAGATTATTCAGAAGGATCATTTCAAGATTATTCAGAAGGATCATTTCAAGATTATTCAGAAGGATCAACTCAAGATTATTCAGAAGGATCATTTCAAGATTATTCAGAAGGATCATCTCAAGATTATTCAGTGCGATCATTTCAAGATTATTCAGAAGGATCATTTCAAGATTATTCAGAAGGATCATCTCAAGATTATTCAGTGCGATCATTTCAAGATTATTCAGAAGGATCATTTCAAGATTATTCAGTAGGATCATTTCAAGATTATTCAGAAGGATCATTTCAAGATTATTCAGAAGGATCATTTCAAGATTATTCAGAGGGATCATTTCAAGATTATTCAGAAGGATCATTTCAAGATTATTCAGTGCGATCATTTCAAGATTATTCAGTGCGATCATTTCAAGATTATTCAGTAGGATCATTTCAAGATTATTCAGTGCGATCATTTCAAGATTATTCAGAAGGATCATTTCAAGATTATTCAGAAGGATCATTTCAAAATTATTCAGTAAGATCATTTCAAGATTATTCAGTGCGATCATTTCAAGATTATTCAGAAGGATCATTTCAAGATTATTCAGAAGGATCATTTCAAGATTATTCAGAAGGATCAACTCAAGATTATTCAGAAGGATCAACTCAAGATTATTCAGAAGGATCATTTCAAGATTATTCAGAAGGATCATTTCAAGATTATTCAGAAGGATCATTTCAAGATTATTCAGTAGGATCATTTCAAAATTATTCAGTAGGATCATTTCAAGATTATTCAGTGCGATCATTTCAAGATTATTCAGTAGGATCATTTAAAGATTATTCAGTGCGATCATTTCAAGATTATTCAGAAGGATCATTTCAAGATTATTCAGAAGGATCATTTCAAAATTATTCAGTAGGATCATTTAAAGATTATTCAGTGCGATCATTTCAAGATTATTCAGAAGGATCATTTCAAGATTATTCAGTGCGATCATTTCAAGATTATTCAGAAGAATCATTTCAAGATTATTCAGAAGGATCATTTCAAAATTATTCAGTAGGATAATTTAAAGGATTATTCAGAAGGATCATTTCAAGATTATTCAGTGCGATTATTTCAAGATTATTCAGTGCGATCATTTCAAGATTATTCAGAAGGATCATTTCAAGATTATTCAGTGCGATCATTTCAAGATTATTCAGTGCGATCATTTCAAGATTATTCAGAAGGATCATTTCAAGATTATTCAGTGCGATCATTTCAAGATTATTCAGTGCGATCATTTCAAGATTATTCAGAAGGAAAATTTCAAGATTATTCAGAAGGCTAATTTCAAGATTATTCAGAAGGATCATCTCAAGATTATTCAGAAGGATCATCTCAAGATTATTCAGAAGGATAATTTCAAGATTATTCAGAAGGATAATTTCAAGATTATTCAGTACGATCATTTCAAGATTATTCAGAAGGATCATTTCAAGATTATTCAGTGCGATCATTTCAAGATTATTCAGAAGGATCATTTCAAAATTATTCAGTAGGATCATTTCAAGATTATTCAGTGCGATCATTTCAAGATTATTCAGAAGGATCATTTCAAGATTATTCAGTGCGATCATTTCAAGATTATTCAGAAGGATCATTTCAAAATTATTCAGTAGGATCATTTCAAGATTATTCAGTAGGATCATTTCAAAATTATTCAGTGCGATCATCTCAAGATTATTCAGAAGAATCATTTCAAGATTATTCAGTAGGATAATTTCAAGATTATTCAGAAGGATCAACTCAAGATTATTCAGAAGGATCATCTCAAAATTATTCAGTAGGATCATTTTAAGATTATTCAGAAGGATCATTTCAAGATTATTCAGAAGGATCAACTCAAGATTATTCAGAAGGATCATTTCAAGATTATTCAGTAGGATCATTTCAAGATTATTCAGTAGGATCATCTCAAGATTATTCAGTGCGATCATCTCAAGATTATTCAGAAGGATCATTTCAAGATTATTCAGAAGGATCATTTCAAGATTATTCAAAAGGATCAACTCAATATTATTCAGAAGGATCATTTCAAGATTATTCAGAAGGATCATTTCAAGATTATTCAGAAGGATCATTTCAAGATTATTCAGAAGGATCATTTCAAGATTATTCATCTCAAGATTATTCATCTCAAGATTATTCAGTAGGATCATTTCAAGATTATTCAGTAGGATAATTTCTAGATTATTCAGAAGGATCATTTCAAGATCATTCAGAAGGATCATTTCAAGATTATTCAGAAGGATCATTTCAAGATTATTCAGAAGGATCATTTCAAGATTATTCATCTCAAGATTATTCAGTAGGATCATTTCAAGATTATTCAGTAGGATAATTTCTAGATTATTCAGAAGGATCATTTCAAGATTATTCAGAAGGATCATTTCAAGATTATTCAGAAGGATCATTTCAAGATTATTCAGTAGGATCATTTCAAGATTATTCAGAAGGATCATTTCAAGATTATTCAGAAGGATCATTTCAAGATTATTCAGAAGGATCAACTCAAGATTATTCAGAAGGATCATTTCAAGATTATACAGAAGGATCATTTCAAGATTATTCAGTAGGATCATTTCAAGATTATTCAGTGCGATCATTTCAAGATTATTCAGTGCGATCATCTCAAGATTATTCAGAAGGATCATTTCAAGATTATTCAGAAGGATCATTTCAAGATTATTCAGAAGGATCATTTCAAGATTATTCAGTGCGATCATTTCAAGATTATTCAGAAGGATCATTTCAAAATTATTCAGTAGGATCATTTCAAGATTATTCAGAAGAATCATTTCAAGATTATTCACAAGGATCATTTCAAGATTATTCAGTAGGATAATTTCAAGATTATTCAGAAGGATCAACTCAAGATTATTCAGAAGGATCACTCAAGATTATTCAGAAGGATCATCTCAAGATTATTCAGAAGGATCATTTCAAGATTATTCAGAAGGATCATTTCAAGATTATTCAGTGCGATCATTTCAAGATTATTCAGAAGGATCATTTCAAGATTATTCAGAAGGATCATTTCAAGATTATTCAGAAGGATCATTTCAAGATTATTCAGAAGGATCATCTCAAGATTATTCAGAAGAATCATTTCAAGATTATTCAGTGCGATCATTTCAAGATTATTCAGAAGGATCATTTCAAGATTATTCAGTAGGATCATTTCAAGATTATTCAGTAGGATAATTTCAAGATTATTCAGAAGGATCAACTCAAGATTATTCAGAAGGATCATCTCAAGATTATTCAGAAGAATCATTTCAAGATTATTCAGTAGGATAATTTCAAGATTATTCAGAAGGATCAACTCAAGATTATTCAGAAGGATCATCTCAAGATTATTCAGTGCGATCATCTCAAGATTATTCAGAAGGATCATTTCAAGATTATTCAGAAGGATAATTTCAAGATTATTCAGAAGGATAATTTCAAGATTATTCAGAAGGATCATCTCAAGATTATTCAGAAGGATCATCTCAAGATTATTCAGAAGGATCATTTCAAGATTATTCAGAAGGATCATTTCAAGATTATTCAGTGCGATCATTTCAAGATTATTCAGTGCGATCATTTCAAGATTATTCAGAAGGATCATTTCAAGATTATTCAGAAGGATCAACTCAAGATTATTCAGAAGGATCATTTCAAGATTATTCAGAAGGATCATTTCAAGATTATTCAGTGCGATCATTTCAAGATTATTCAGTGCGATCATTTCAAGATTATTCAGTAGGATCATTTCAAGATTATTCAGTGCGATCATTTCAAGATTATTCAGAAGGATCATTTCAAGATTATTCAGAAGGATCATTTCAAGATTATTCAGAAGGATCATTTCAAGATTATTCAGTGCGATCATTTCAAGATTATTCAGAAGGATCAACTCAAGATTATTCAGAAGGATCATCTCAAGATTATTCAGTGCGATCATCTCAAGATTATTCAGAAGGATCATTTCAAGATTATTCAGAAGGATCATTTCAAGATTATTCAGTGCGATCATTTCAAGATTATTCAGAAGGATCAACTCAAGATTATTCAGAAGGATCATTTCAAGATTATTCAGTAGGATCATTTCAAGATAATTCAGTAGGATCATTTCAAGATTATTCAGTGCGATCATTTCAAGATTATTCAGAATGAACATTTCAAGATTATTCAGAGGGATCATTTCAAGATTATTCAGAAGGATCATTTCAAGATTATTCAGTGCGATCATTTCAAGATTATTCAGTGCGATCATTTCAAGATTATTCAGAAGGATCATTTCAAGATTATTCAGAAGGATCAACTCAAGATTATTCAGAAGGATCATTTCAAGATTATTCAGTAGGATCATTTCAAGATTATTCAGTAGGATCATTTCAAGATTATTCAGTGCGATCATTTCAAGATTATTCAGTGCGATCATTTCAAGATTATTCAGAAGGATCATTTCAAGATTATTCAGAAGGATCAACTCAAGATTATTCAGAAGGATCATTTCAAGATTATTCAGAAGGATCATTTCAAGATTATTCAGAAGGATAATTTCAAGATTATTCAGAAGGATCATTTCAAGATTATTCAGTAGGATCATTTCAAGATTATTCAGTGCGATCATTTCAAGATTATTCAGTGCGATCATTTCAAGATTATTCAGAAGGATCATTTCAAGATTATTCAGAAGGATCAACTCAAGATTATTCAGAATGATCATTTCAAGATTATTCAGAATGATCATTTCAAGATTATTCAGAAGGATCAACTCAAGATTATTCAGAAGGATCATTTCAAGATCATTCAGAGGGATCATTTCAAGATTATTCAGTAGGATCATTTCAAGATTATTCAGTGCGATCATTTCAAGATTATTCAGTGCGATCATTTCAAGATTATTCAGAAGGATCAACTCAAGATTATTTAGAAGGATCATTTCAAGATTATTCAGTGCGATCATTTCAAGATTATTCAGTGCGATCATTTCAAGATTATTCAGAAGGATCAACTCAAAATTATTCAGAAGGATCATTTCAAGATTATTCAGAAGGATAAACTCAAGATTATTCAGAAGGATCATTTCAAGATTATTCAGTAGGATCATTTCAAAATTATTCAGTAGGATCATTTCAAGATTATTCAGTAGGATCATTTCAAAATTATTCAGTGCGATCATTTCAAGATTATTCAGTGCGATCATCTCAAGATTATTCAGAAGGATCATTTCAAGATTATTCAGTGTGATCATTTCAAGATTATTCAGAAGGATAAACTCAAGATTATTCAGAAGGATCATTTCAAGATTATTCAGAAGGATCAACTCAAGATTATTCAGAAGGATCATTTCAAGATTATTCAGAAGGATCAACTCAAGATTATTCAGAAGGATCATTTCAAGATTATTCAGAAGGATCAACTCAAGATTATTCAGAAGGATCATTTCAAGATTATTCAGAAGGATCAACTCAAGATTATTCAGAAGGATCATTTCAAAATTATTCAGAAGGATCATTTCAAGATTATTCAGAAGGATCAACTCAAGATTATTCAGAAGGATCATTTCAAAATTATTAAGAAGGATCAACTCAAGATTATTCAGAAGGATCATTTCAAAATTATTCAGAAGGATCAACTCAAGATTATTCAGAAGGATAAACTCAAGATTATTCAGAAGGATAAACTCAAGATTATTCAGAAGGATCATTTCAAGATTATTCAGAAGGATCAACTCAAGATTATTCAGAAGGATCATTTCAAAATTATTCAGAAGGATCAACTCAAGATTATTCAGAAGGATAAACTCAAGATTATTCAGAAGGATAAACTCAAGATTATTCAGAAGGATCATTTCAAGATTATTCAGAAGGATAAACTCAAGATTATTCAGAAGGATCATTTCAAGATTATTCAGTGTGATCATTTCAAGATTATTCATCGTCTCAAGACATCAAATGCAAATATTAACAGCTGCTGCATGCGCGCACAGAACGCAAATGATTCATTTGAATCGATTCCTTTAGAGATTCGGTCGATGTCTGTAAGTCACAGGCGAAACTTTCTCCAGGATAACAAACATGTTTATAATGTAATAGAGTTTCTCTGGAAAACACATTATCAGAGGAACAGCATCTCTGGGATCATTATTTAAGTTTAATAGTAAAGATTATACTCTGTATGTGGATGTAAATATGATTCTTCATCTACTTGAACTCTTTAAAAGCATCTACGAACCGTATCTGTGAAGTGAATCGACTCAGTGAATCGACTCAGTGAATCGACTCGTTCAAACGAATCATCTCAGATTTCACCCAGCGCATCTCATTCACAACAACAGAAACTGATCCTCGATCATTCACGACACAGATATTAGTATGAATGCATTAATAATCTATAATTGTATTTATTGTGAGATTATTCTTGATTTGAGCAGCGATGGAGATGTGTTGTTCTTGAAGAAGTCTCAGGTTTCACTGCCCTTCCCCCTCACATCTTCACTATCTTATTAAATCTTCTCTTTATGTCCAGAAACACATTATAACACAAATACAGTCATACAGTTGAACTTTAATCATGGATTTATATAATATATAAATGAGTTTTGTGTTGTCACAATCTCAGATTCATCCTGAAACCCTCAGGCCAGTAGAAATTAATCTTATATTTTATATTTTATATATAAATACAAATAAATAATGAGATCTATCTTAGAAACACAATCATGTGTTCAGGATTCATCACATTATATATATATATATATATATTATTATTATTGAACCCACACCTGTCAATCAATCCTGAATGCCTGAGCAGTATTCACTGACACAAGAAATAAAACACAAATATATAAAATATAAAATATATAAAATATAAAATATATAAAACATGAGGAGAACTTTCAGTTCATGTCCATGCAGAACTGCATTCTGAGATTTTATTTTAATGCTAAAATACTTAAATGTGTGACATGTCAGTGCATATTTCATAACAAGCACATAAAATAAATCATACCTGAATAAAATTGTAATAGAATTTCTTATTTGTCCATAATTCCACAGACAGCAGTTTATTCCCTCAGAGCGGACCGAGATGTGTGACAGAGGAGAGCGCGAGACACTCGACACATGTCGGGGGGGGGGGTCAGGGCTCACCGCTGAGGCAACACAGAGGATATTATGAGAAAAAGTCGCATTTGTGTCGATGAGAAGAGATAAATAAAGATATTATACCGCACAGAAGCGCCTGAGCTGCATCCGTGTGGACACAGAGGTGATATTAGAGAGAATGTTTGCGGCTCCACCCCTCTCACTTCAGATGGTTCAGCCCGCCGTCTATTGTTGGAGCGCAACACAGCCGCAGCACGCAGCGCCCCGCCCAGTTCCGGCATCTTCGATCTGATTGGTCCGTATCGCGCTCTGACCACGCCCACACACCGCATCTCTGCATGTATTAATATAAATATTTTTTTTATGTGACATTAAAGTTAGCGATGTTTCTGAATATTAATATAAATATTTTATTATTATTAAAGTTAGCGATGTTTCTGAATATTAATATAAATATTTTATTATTATTAAAGTTAGCGATGTTTCTGAATATTAATATAAATATTTTATTATTATTAAAGTTAGCGATGTTTCTGAATATTAATATAAATATTTTTTTTATGTGACATTAAAGTTAGCGATGTTTCTGAATATTAATATAAATATTTTATTATTATTAAAGTTAGCGATGTTTCTGAATATTAATATAAATATTTTATTATTATTAAAGTTAGCGATGTTTCTGAATATTAATATAAATATTTTATTATTATTAAAGTAAGCGATGTTTCTGAATATTAATATAAATATTTTATTTATGTGACATTAAAGTTAGCGATGTTTCTGAATATTAATATAAATATTTTATTATTATTAAAG
The DNA here is from genome assembly GCA_033220385.1 of Triplophysa yarkandensis. NCBI lineage: Eukaryota > Metazoa > Chordata > Actinopteri > Cypriniformes > Nemacheilidae > Triplophysa > Triplophysa yarkandensis. Next base: position 1,968,639 of record CM065663.1, on the reverse strand, counting down.
TTAGCGATGTTTCTGAATATTAATATAAATATTTTATTATTATTAAAGTTAGCGATGTTTCTGAATATTAATATAAATATTTTATTATTATTAAAGTTAGCGATGTTTCTGAATATTAATATAAATATTTTATTATTATTAAAGTTAGCGATGTTTCTGAATATTAATATAAATATTTTATTATTATTAAAGTTAGCGATGTTTCTGAATATTAATATAAATATTTTATTATTATTAAAGTTAGCGATGTTTCTGAATATTAATATAAATATTTTATTATTATTAAAGTTAGCGATGTTTCTGAATATTAATATAAATATTTTATTTATGTGACATTAAAGTTAGCGATGTTTCTGAATATTAATATAAATATTTTATTATTATTAAAGTTAGCGATGTTTCTGAATATTAATATAAATATTTTATTATTATTAAAGTAAGCGATGTTTCTGAATATTAATATAAATATTTTATTATTATTAAAGTTAGCGATGTTTCTGAATATTAATATAAATATTTTATTATTATTAAAGTTAGCGATGTTTCTGAATATTAATATAAATATTTTATTATTATTAAAGTTAGCGATGTTTCTGAATATTAATATAAATATTTTATTATTATTAAAGTTAGCGATGTTTCTGAATATTAATATAAATATTTTATTATTATTAAAGTTAGCGATGTTTCTGAATATTAATATAAATATTTTATTATTATTAAAGTTAGCGATGTTTCTGAATATTTATATAAATATTTTATTATTATTAAAGTTAGCGATGTTTCTGAATATTAATATAAATATTTTATTATTATTAAAGTTAGCGATGTTTCTGAATATTTATATAAATATTTTATTATTATTAAAGTTAGCGATGTTTCTGAATATTTATATAAATATTTTATTATTATTAAAGTTAGCGATGTTTCTGAATATTAATATAAATATTTTATTATTATTAAAGTTAGCGATGTTTCTGAATATTAATATAAATATTTTATTATTATTAAAGTTAGCGATGTTTCTGAATATTAATATAAATATTTTATTATTATTAAAGTAAGCGATGTTTCTGAATATTAATATAAATATTTTATTATTATTAAAGTTAGCGATGTTTCTGAATATTAATATAAATATTTTATTATTATTAAAGTTAGCGATGTTTCTGAATATTAATATAAATATTTTATTATTATTAAAGTTAGCGATGTTTCTGAATATTAATATAAATATTTTATTATTATTAAAGTAAGCGATGTTTCTGAATATTAATATAAATATTTTATTTATGTGACATTAAAGTTAGCGATGTTTCTGAATATTAATATAAATATTTTATTATTATTAAAGTTAGCGATGTTTCTGAATATTAATATAAATATTTTATTATTATTAAAGTTAGCGATGTTTCTGAATATTAATATAAATATTTTATTATTATTAAAGTAAGCGATGTTTCTGAATATTAATATAAATATTTTATTTATGTGACATTAAAGTTAGCGATGTTTCTGAATATTAATATAAATATTTTATTATTATTAAAGTTAGCGATGTTTCTGAATATTAATATAAATATTTTATTATTATTAAAGTAAGCGATGTTTCTGAATATTAATATAAATATTTTATTTATGTGACATTAAAGTTAGCGATGTTTCTGAATATTAATATAAATATTTTATTATTATTAAAGTTAGCGATGTTTCTGAATATTAATATAAATATTTTATTATTATTAAAGTTAGCGATGTTTCTGAATATTAATATAAATATTTTATTATTATTAAAGTTAGCGATGTTTCTGAATATTAATATAAATATTTTATTATTATTAAAGTTAGCGATGTTTCTGAATATTAATATAAATATTTTATTATTATTAAAGTTAGCGATGTTTCTGAATATTAATATAAATATTTTATTATTATTAAAGTAAGCGATGTTTCTGAATATTAATATAAATATTTTATTTATGTGACATTAAAGTTAGCGATGTTTCTGAATATTAATATAAATATTTTATTATTATTAAATTTAGCGATGTTTCTGAATATTAATATAAATATTTTATTATTATTAAAGTTAGCGATGTTTCTGAATATTAATATAAATATTTTATTATTATTAAAGTAAGCGATGTTTCTGAATATTAATATAAATATTTTATTATTATTAAAGTTAGCGATGTTTCTGAATATTAATATAAATATTTTATTATTATTAAAGTAAGCTATGTTTCTGAATATTAATATAAATATTTTATTATTATTAAAGTAAGCGATGTTTCTGAATATTAATATAAATATTTTATTATTATTAAAGTAAGCGATGTTTCTGAATATTAATATAAATATTTTATTATTATTAAAGTTAGCGTTTTTTCTGAATTTTAATATAAATATTTTATTATTATTAAAGTTAGCGATGTTTCTGAATATTAATATAAATATTTTATTATTATTAAAGTTAGCGATGTTTCTGAATATTAATATAAATATTTTATTATTATTAAAGTAAGCGATGTTCCTGTAATTAAACATGAAATCTTTAAGAGACATTACAATTACCCAATTATAAATTAAACTGTATTTATTAAAAAAAAGTTTATATTTATATATTGTTTATTAAAGGTCGATTTATACAGAGAGTACATAAAAAACTACACATGCTTATACTTAAAATATATTTATAATTAATAAAAAAAATCTGAATATTCCCAAAACATGATGCGCGTGCACGTCACCGTGTGCGCGCTTTAATGACGATGACGTCAGGAGATGTCCTTAAAGATGCATAAACTTTAAGTCGTTATGATTAAATCAATAAGGGCCACTTTATGTTTATGTTTGGAAAAATACAAATAAAATTAAATGTCGACGCTAAACTAAGACACGAACGCTCGACGTAAATTAATGCAAGTGAAGAGATTTATAATTAATTTATATGAGGTTTGAGGATCCGCCGCGACAGGGTCACAACATTCAAGATGGCGGCGGCGGTGAGTTCCCTCGTTTCTTATGGCAGCGACTCAGATTCAGACAATGAGTCCGAATTAAGTTCTGTTCCGCTCAAAGTGGACCCAGATGCGACAGCTCATCTTCAGCCTTTAACACCCAGCGCCATTACGACTTTAGTCGTCCCGAATTTAGCGCCTGAAGTCGCTGTGAAGGTAAACACGCCACGCTCAGCGTGAGAACATATAGGAACATATAGAAACAGTTCATTACTAACCCTTAAAGTCACTATAATCTATACTAACCCTGATGTGTGTATAATGTATACATCTATAATAACCCTGATAGGAACATATAGAAACAGTTCATTACTAACCCTTAAAGTCACTATAATCTATACTAACCCTGATGTGTGTGTAATGTATACATCTATAATAACCCTGATGTGTGTGTAATGTATACATCTATAATAACCCTGATGTGTGTATAATGTATACATCTATAATAACCCTGATGTGTGTGTAATGTATACATCTATAATAACCCTGATGTGTGTATAATGTATACATCTATAATAACCCTGATGTGTGTGTAATGTATACATCTATAATAACCCTGATGTGTGTGTAATGTATACATCTATAATAACCCTGATGTGTGTATAATGTATACATCTATAATAACCCTGATGTGTGTGTAATGTATACATCTATACTAACCCTGATGTGTGTATAATGTATACATCTATAATAACCCTGATGTGTGTGTAATGTATACATCTATAATAACCCTGATGTGTGTATAATGTATACATCTATAATAACCCTGATGTGTGTATAATGTATACATCTATAATAACCCTGATGTGTGTGTAATGTATACATCTATAATAACCCTGATGTGTGTATAATGTATACATCTATAATAACCCTGATGTGTGTGTAATGTATACATCTATAATAACCCTGATGTGTGTGTAATGTATACATCTATAATAACCCTGATGTGTGTGTAATGTATACATCTATAATAACCCTGATGTGTGTGTAATGTATACATCTATAATAACCCTGATGTGTGTGTAATGTATACATCTATAATAACCCTGATGTGTGTGTAATGTATACATCTATAATAACCCTGATGTGTGTATAATGTATACATCTATAATAACCCTGATGTGTGTGTAATGTATACATCTATAATAACCCTGATGTGTGTGTGTAATGTATACATCTATAATAACCCTGATGTGTGTGTAATGTATACATCTATAATAACCCTGATGTGTGTATAATGTATACATCTATAATAACCCTGATGTGTGTGTAATGTATACATCTATAATAACCCTGATGTGTG
>CM065663.1:1956816-1961816 GCA_033220385.1 Triplophysa yarkandensis | reverse complement strand
GTAATGTGATGTTTTGCTGTTAGTTTGGACCAGAGAATCCTTTCCGAACCCAACAGATGGCTGCACCCAGAAACATGTTGTCAGGTTATGCTGAAGCTGCTCATGTTAATGACTTCATGTTTGAACAACAGAGGAGAACCTTCTCTACATTCGGTGAGACACTCGTGTTGTCTTGTGTTGACTTGCGTTGTGTTGTCTTGCGTTGTGTTGTGTTGCGTTGTGTTGTGTTGCGTTGTGTTGTGTTCCGGGGATTTCATGCAAAACAACAACAACAGTTGTGTGTAATACTCTACCTCAGACATTTCACATATAACACCTGATAACTTTATATTTATAAAACATCTGTACATAATTCTCTTTCATCTGTAGCTCATCATTTCCACCACTTTGTGTTTAACTTACATTTTTATTATGTTACTTGTCACTTGTGTTGTCACCTAACGTTGTGTACTGGACTCTTCTGACACTAATGTACACACACCTGACAATAAAGTGTGTTCTGATGACCTAAAGGAAACTCTGCAGAAATAAAGCGTTGAGTTTCAGGTTTGTGTCTGTGTCTCAGGTTATGCTCTGGATCCATCTGTGGACATCAGCAGTCAGGTCACATCCAGCAGTTATATTGGTGCTGTAGAAGAAGCTGAGAAAAACAAAGGTAAAGTTTGCATTATTCACATAATACTGCTTTTATTCACTGCTTACACGACTGAAGGAACATTTACACATGCACAATTTATCAGTGCATGTTATTAAGTGTTGATTATATGTTAAAGAAAATATTTTGTGTTCCGTGTAATTATGACTATTGAAGACGTCTTTGGTGTAGCCAGTGTTTGGAGATGTGTGTCTTTAGACAATGCTGTTGTTTTCTCCTTAAGGTCAGACCGTGTTTGAGACTGGACCCAAAAAATCTGAGAAGAGGAAGAAGGAGAAAGGCGGGGATGCATCAGAGATCGACAATTTTCTGGGTCCTTGGGCCAAATTTCAGGATGAGAAAAATGTGGCCAAACCAACTGAGGTGAGACATCATGTCTGTACGCTGCACGTGTCATATGGTGTTTGTTTATTGAATAAACGAATTAAAGCGGTCATCCACATTATATCTTACAGGACGCCGTGCTTTTGTGTTCTGTAGAGCAGTGAGATGAGAATATAAACTATTGTTTATTCATTTTTATTTGTATGACCTAATTCTACAGGAAGAACAGAAGGAGCTGGATGAGATCACAGCAAAACGGCAAAAGAGAGGGAGAAATGAAGAAGAAGCTCCAGCAGAGGAGAAGACCATCCTGCACAGTAAACACACACACACACACACACACACACACACACACACACACACACACACAGTGAGATCATGATTCAGTGTAATGCAGTGTCTCTCTCTCTCTCTCTCTCTCTCTCTCTCTCCGTTCAGTTAAAGATGCATATGATTATCAGGGTCGCTCGTACCTACATATTCCTCAGGATGTGGGAGTTAACCTGCGTTCTTCAGACGCTCCAGATAAATGTTACTTGCCCAAAAAACAGCTGCACGTCTGGAGTGGACACACAAAAGTGAGTACTGATACTCTCATTTCATCTGCATGAAATTAAATGTACTCGTGTGCGTGCGTGCGTGCGTGTGTGTGTGTGTGTGTAAATGTAGAACACTACAATCTAGCTTCTGCAAGTCGTCAGTCAATCACTTTTTCTTGTCACATCACCCCAGCACATGTACCTTGATGAGGGAAATTCTTGGGCGCTTGCTCCAGAAATTGCAGAAACAGTTAACATATAATAAAGACTTCAAACCGATGAAAATGCGCAATATGCACATACATAGAATTCGTACACACAGTACTATTGGACATACTTACAGTTGAACACTAAACATTATACACAATATGTACATACATACAGTTTATAAAATATCAATGTGTTTTAAATCCACCTTAAAATACCAAGAATATTCAGATGAAAACTTGAAACTTCTGTTATTATCTGTCCTCGTGTGATTTAATGGATCAAAATTTCCTATTCAGGATATTTTGATGCCCAAATTGGATGAATTCGGGGGAATGTGGGCACACACACACCACAACTGTTGTTTAGTCATGAATGTTTCTGTTTATTGTTTGTAGGGTGTCAGTGCTATCCGTTTATTTCCTGTCTCTGGTCATCTGCTGCTCTCCTGTTCCATGGACTGTAAGATCAAGGTGATATACACACGCTCGCACATGCAAACACACAGTGCTAATGGTGAATTGTGCTGTTGTGGAGAAATCTACAGTACATGTTTAAATAAAAAGATAAATATAGATGTCTGAATGTTTTGTGTTGTGTTCCCTCGTAGTTGTGGGAGGTTTATAATGAGAGAAGATGTGCCAGGACATTTATTGGTAAGTGTTTCTGTCTTCAGTCATGTTTAATTGTGTCTGCTTTATGTTAGGATTACAGATCATTTATACTATAGTATGTTTGAAAACTCCATTTTGATTGGCTGATAGGTGTATCTTTTGAATAAATAATAACATATCTTGGGAATGTTTTGTTTGTGTGCAGGTCACAGTAAAGCCGTACGAGATGTGTGTTTTAATAACAGCGGTACACAGTTCCTCAGTGCTGCTTATGACAGATACATCAAACTCTGGGATACAGAGACCGGTGAGAAAAACACAACATGACTTTAGTCATGAACTTCAGTCAAAGAGATATTCAAGCTTTAAGATGTTTGTGTCTGTTTGTACACTGTGTGAGTGAGTTCACTTCAGAAAGTCTTCTGTTTCTTTTAGGTAAGTGCATTGAACGCTTCACAAACAGAAAAGTTCCCTACTGTGTGAAGTTCAACCCAGACGAGGATAAACAGAATCTGTTCGTGGCAGGGATGTCTGACAAAAAGATTGTGCAGGTAACCCAGATCTGTGTGCTTGTGTTATATAATGTTGGTCTGATAAACAGGAGATATTGACAGTATTGTGTCGTGTTGTGTAGTGGGATATCCGCTGTCGTGATGAGGTGGTGCAGGAGTACGACAGACATCTGGGTGCTGTCAACACTATCACCTTTGTGGATGAAAACCGTCGCTTTGTCAGTACATCTGATGATAAAAGTCTGCGTGTGTGGGAATGGTAAGTCAGAAGCTTGTGTTCTGTTAAATGTAAAGAAGTGTGTGTGAAAACAACGACCAGTGTTTCCTACAGATAATATTGTGTTTAATGCTCTCAGGGATATTCCTGTGGACTTCAAATATATTGCTGAACCCAGCATGCATTCGATGCCAGCTGTAACACTCTCACCTAATGGTATGACACACAAACACACAACTCTAGCTACAGGAGTACTATCAGTCATGTGTTTATGTTGTTTTTAATGTTGTGTATTCACAGGTAAATGGTTGGCCTGTCAGTCGATGGATAATCAGATCCTGATATTTGGAGCTCAGAACAGATTCCGTCTAAACAAGAAGAAGATCTTCAAAGGTCACATGGTGGCAGGATATGCTTGTCAGGTAGACTTCTCTCCTGACATGAGGTATGACATTTGCAAACATCACAAACATTCTCATCATACTCATTTTCTGACTTCAGACTGAACGAAAATCTGCAATTCAGTTTTTTTTGCCTATAATGCTTTTAGTATTTTTGCAGAGCAGCTTTACATGCATTAAGACAGTGGTTTCTGTACCGTAATACTGTATAAAATAAAAAAATTCAAACAAAAGGAATACAAATTTATACACGTTATTTGTTTTAAAAAGGTTGTGTTTGATTTCTTTTGGAGTTTTTCTACAAAAACATTTTCTGAATAGGTTGTTGTGTTTTTGATGTAGATTATTTCTCTCTGTCTTTTTCAGTTATGTTGTTTCTGGTGATGCTGATGGGAAGTTGAATATCTGGGATTGGAAGACCACTAAGCTGTATCACCGGATTAAAGCTCATGATAAAGTTTGCATTAGCGCTCTCTGGCATCCTCATGAGACATCGAAGGTGATCACATGTGGCTGGGATGGACAGATCAAACTCTGGGACTAAACACAAGAATATCTTCACGGATCAGCATTTCTTTATCTTCTTTATCAGTCTGGGATCTTCAGATTTCTTGGGCTGGTATCCAGTCCAGAGAGAACTCTCACATCACATACAACTGCTTTTATCACGTCTGTATGTTTTTTTTAATGCTCAAGAATGTTTAATGCTTTGCTTTAACTGATGTGTGTCATATTTCCTTTTTTGATGATGATAATAAATGTTTATAGTTTATTTCTGACGTCTGTGTGGTTCGGAGAGCAGCTTCTGTGTTTTGCAGTTAAGTGACTAGAGACAGTTTTCTCAATTTTAATTCTGTTCTCATTTATTTCCTCTCCTGTGGTTGTACACCTGTATGTGATTCTTCCTTCAGTAAAACACAAAAGAAAATATTTAGAGAAATGTTCTGAGGAAGTCGTCTGGGTTCATTAGTGTTCTTCTAACATTTTTCAAATATCTTTTTGTGTTCTAGAGAAGCCATAAACTGTAACGGGTTTGGAGATAACTATCTTGTGATACAAGATTATCTTTAAAACTCATTATTCTATTCAGCATTTGGACTTTATAGTGAATAAACACAATGATATTAAATTGTTCATAGAAATTAGACTTTATGAAGAATTCAATTAAAAAAAACCATCATATTAAGTTGACATAACTATCAGAAAGGTAACATACAAAACTGACTTGTTAAGATCTCCAGAATTCAGAAAGTCTTTCAGAAATGTGTTGAGCTGGTGTCAGCAGATCAAACATTCTTCTTCTTATTACAGATTTATTTTGTGTAAATGTCTTGTGTGATGGATTTGTTTTAATGACAACATTCGATTGATGAAAGGTGACAGCGCGTGTGTGTGTGTGTGTTATCTCTGTGGTGTGAAGTGTGTGTTCACCCAGCCCAGTATAAACGAGCTGCTGGTGTTGTGGAAGTTCTGCTGTAGGAACACGTGGGGTTTGCTTGGGTCACTGTAGCTGTGATACAGCAGGAAGTGA
>CM065663.1:1928217-1945717 GCA_033220385.1 Triplophysa yarkandensis | reverse complement strand
ATATATATAAACACATTTATACATGAACACATTATATATATATAAACACATTTATACATGAACACATTATATATATATAAACACATTTATACATGAACACATTATATATATATAAACACATTTATACATGAACACATTATATATATATATATATATATATATATATATATATATATATATATATATATATAAACACATTTATACATGAACACATTATATATATATAAACACATTTATACATGAACACATTATATATATATATATATATATATATATATATATATTATATAAACACATTTATACATGAACACATTATATATATATATAAACACATTTATACATGAACACATTTACACATGAACACATGTTCCACTTTACGTTATATGAATTAATAAAGTTACTTTAAACTTTAGATTTCGATGTACATGTTGAGCATTTAATGTTCTCTGTTGTTTTATTTTATTAATGAAGCTGAAGAGATATTAAAACATAGGATATAAACTGACATGGACATTATTTCTATAGTGTGTGTGTGTGTGCCTGTGTGTGCGTGCGTGCATGCGTGCGCCTGTGTGTACGTGTGCGTGTGTGTGTTTTAACATGAGATGGATGCGTTGGTGAGCTGAAGGGAAATATATACAGTGATTGTGTTTTTATAAGCCCATGTTTGTGTAGCGTTATGGAATGTTGTTTTATTGTTTCCAGACATGCAGTGTGTATATTTTATCTGGTTCTGAGAGCTCTGGACACAGTAGAAGATGACATGAGCATCCCACTGGAGCAGAAAGTTCCGTTACTGCATGACTTCCACACATTTCTGTATCAGCCCGACTGGTGTTTCAATGGCAGTAAAGAGAAGGACAGACGCGTCCTGGAGGATTTCCCCACGGTCAGAGATCAAGTCTTCTGTTAACCTTTATATGAAGAGTGACGGGTGTCATCATGCTTATTTGTATATTCCTTCAGATTTCAGTGGAGTTCAGGAATCTGGGACAGGAGTATCGGGATGTGATCTCAGATATCTGTCACCGGATGGGATTGGGAATGGCAGAGTTTTTGGAGAAGAAAGTTGGTTCTATGAAGGAATGGGACATGGTAAACATTACAGCCATGTTGTTTATGTTGATAAAGCTTAATAGATCAGTCTCTGTAAAGTGTTGTGCACATAATAGTTGATGGGTTTAATTTGTATTTGTGTAGTACTGTCATTTTGTGGCGGGTCTGGTCGGGATCGGTTTGTCTCGACTCTTCTCAGCGTCTCAGCTGGAGGATCCTGAGGTGGGACGGGACACAGAACTGGCCAATTCCATGGGTCTTTTCCTTCAGAAGACCAACATTATCAGAGATTATCTGGAGGATCAGAGAGAGGGACGAGCTTTCTGGCCTCAGGAGGTACAACATACACAATCTCAAACATAAAAATGCTGTCTTTAAATCACAATCATGAAAATTCAATGCTGTCACAGGCCTGGAGTCAGTTCACATCACGTCTGGAAGATTTCGCTCAGCCTCAGAACCTAAGCTCTGCCCTTTCCTGTCTGAACCTGCTGGTGACAGACGCTCTGTGTCATGTTCCTGATGTCATCGCGTACCTGTCCCGCCTCCGGAATCAGAGTGTGTTTAACTTCTGTGCCATTCCTCAGGTACTTTGTATCATTTGAAGAGCTTTTAAATCTCATGCTTATTTCATTTATTACTTCAATAGTTTACACCTTATGGTTATTTGTTACTTTACTCAATAATATACAAGTGATAAAACCTAAATTGAATTTAAATGTGACAATACTATAGATTCTGTATGTGAGCTTGGTATTATGTCATCCTTATTGTTCTCATTGTTCCTAGTTTTCTTACATACTCTTTTCTTTTCTTGATTTTCGTGACTTTACAAAATGATTCTCTTTAAACATAAATTCTGTTTCTAACGTTTGTCTTATGGTTTCTTTACTTTCAGTACATTTGAATGAAGCAGACATTATGCGTTGTATCTAATGCTTCAGACATTACAGAAGATATTTTCCTTTCAGACATTGCAAACTGAACATCAATCTTGACTGTTGAAACCATGTTGTTATGAATGTTTCATTAAAGTGTTTTATGATGAGTATTGTTTACAGTATTAATCTGATGCATTATACTGTATTTTTAAATATTTACCAGTAAGTAAGATTGGATGGAATATAAAGTACAAACCAGAGTCAGAGTTTTGCCTGTTTCTGTTTAGGATAATGCCATATATGTATACACTTTTATATCAAATGTAGGTTATGTTAGCCCTTTATTTGCATTGATTTGAATAAACAGTAGAGTTTTTTAGTAGTTGTATTATTTTAAACTATAATAACCATGTGTGTCGTATTGTTGTGTCGTTGCAGGTGATGGCGATAGCGACTCTTTCAGCGTGTTATAACAATCCTCAGGTGTTTCAGGGAGTAGTGAAGATCCGGAAGGGTCAAGCTGTGACTCTCATGATGCAGGCAACAAACATGAGCGCTGTTCAGACTATTATCACTCAATACAGTCAAGAGGTTTGTGTGCGTGTGTATGTGTACGTGTGTGTGTGTGCGTGTGCGTGTGAATCTACTAACCTCATCCTCTTCCTCCAGATCCTACAGAAAGTGTCTGTGACGGATCCCTCTCGGGAGAAGACGCTGCGTATCCTGACTGTGATCCGAGAGAAGAGTTTGTCTCCTGTCGCTCTGTCTTCAAGAGCACATCACCTGTCACCCGTCTATGTGTCAGCGGCAATGCTGCTGGCGGCTCTCAGCTGGCAATATCTCAACGCCACAGCAGCTCAACCTCCAGGAGGAACAGACATGCAGGGACACTGACACTACAGAGAGAGAGAGAGAGAGAGAGAGAGAGAGAGAGATCAGCATAACTCTGTTCTTCAGTCCAGAATGATATTAAATCTGACTTGATTTCATTTTACCCCAAAGTCTAAATGGAATAGTGTTTTGTCTAGCTGCAGGGATTATTCACCTGTTAAGGACAATTGTTGCAGGACAAAAAGGAAATATGATTTATTTCTCATGTTTCTGCCTATAGGATGTGTTAACTGTTTTTAAACAGTCTTTCATTTTTTGTGTTATTCAGTTTGGTTTGAAGCCGCATGAAGTCCGTTCAGGTCTAAGTAATATTCTTTTCCATTTAAAGACCATTGGTTGTATCTGGAGATGTTCCTGTCGGATTTTGGGGTGAAATAGATGTAGTTGGGAACATATATGTGAATGTCTTTGTGTCTCATCTCTGGATTGTTGAGAATCAAATGTTTCATGTGACCGCAGACGAGAAGTGACCTTAAAATTCAGTTTTAATGTAAAGATATATGTACATATACAGATGTCAAATAATTAACATTTGTTAGCTTGTAATGTGGGAGCTGGATCTGTAAATAAAAGATTGCATATATTTACAAACCAAATCGTTTGAATTCGTTTTTATTTGGACCTTTTCCCAGACATCAATGAGATACTGGAGATATTAAGAACAACTTTTGTCTCCTAGAAATATTTCTTCTTAGAAAAAAGAGAGAAGGTAAAAAGTCTCCATGAGAGGTTCAGAAAAGATCTAAACAGTGTCAAACTGAGCTCAGTTTGGTCTAGTCTGCGTTATTGAAGATCTCATTATGAACTCAAACATTTCTCATCAAACCGATTATTTTACATTCATTTCTACCCTTTATGTGGTTTCTACTGAGAACATCTGAGGTTTTCGTGAGCAGATAAAGAGAAACCTCTGAGCAATAACATCTCTTTCTGGGTATCTTCTAAGTCTCCACAGGAGCCACCGTCACCGTGGCAACAGTCTGAAATCAACCAAATCCATCCCAACATCATGACTGTTTCCTTCTTGAGTTTGGTTCAACACTATTACTCTGATGCTATTATGCAGACGTTAACAGTTTGAAGACTTTTGGCCTTGTGTGTCTGGTGACAGCTGTAACACACACCTGACAGTCGGTCACATGATTGTTTTACTTTAAAAGCAGCAGAAACTTCATCAGGGTGACATCACAGGAACAAACTCTTCTCAGGTACAGTAAATCTGTTCTTTCAGCATTCAGAATGAACCATCATGATATTTGTGTTTGTAATTTAAATAAAATATTGATTCATCTCATGCACAGAAGTTGATGATAACACATTGAGGAAATTTAAAGTTGCTCATCTTAAACATCAGAAAAAACAGAAGTGATGTGTTTAAATAAAGTCAATTCCGAGGATAATGCTTTTATGCTTCTTTTACTGAAGATTCTTAAGAAATGAATGTTTGTCTTCATCAGGATGACTCTTGTAAGTCTGCTGTGTCTCTTCTGCATGCTGTCTGTCACCCGGGCCAGCCCACAGTTCTCAACATGGACGCATGACATGATCAACTATATCAATACAGCCAATAGCACATGGACGGTAAGAGTGAGTCTCTCTGACACATCACTCTTCAGTTGATTTCTTACTCCGTCTCATTCTCTGTCTTAATAGGCGGGAGTGAATTTTGAGGATGTGGACTTTAGTTATGTGAAGTCTCTCTGTGGAACACTTCTGAGGGGACATCGACTAGCTCACACGTGGGTCTGAATCATCTCAATGCTTCATGATGTAGTAACAAACTGCTCCTTGATTAAATCTGTCTGTGTTTTTATTTTTCAGGGTGAAACATGCCAGCAACATCAACCTTCCAGACACGTTTGACCCACGGACTCAATGGTCTTACTGTAAGACACTGAGTCAGATTCGAGATCAGGGGAATTGTGGCTCATGCTGGGTAATAGTCAGCACACAAACACTGTGTGTGTGTGTGTGTGTGTGTGTGTGTGTGTGTGTGTGTGTGTGTGTGTGTGTGTGTGTGTGTGTGTGTGTGTGTGTGTGTGTGTGTGTGTGTGTAGTGTGTAGTGTGTAGTGTGTGTGTGTGTGTGTGTGTGTGTGTGTGTGTGTGTGTGTGTGTGTGTGTGTGTGTGTGTGTGTGTGTGTGTGTAGTGTGTAGTGTGTAGTGTGTGTGTGTGTGTGTGTGTGTGTGTGTGTGTGTGTGTGTGTGTGTGTGTGTGTGTGTGTGTGTGTTTGAAGATCATGTGTTCATCTGTCTTTAGGCCTTCGGCGCAGTGGAAGCTATCTCAGATCGGATCTGTATCCACAGTAAAGGAAAAGTGTCAGTGGAGATCTCAGCTGAAGATCTGCTCTCATGCTGTGATGAATGTGGATTTGGGTACGTGGCATCTCTTTAATATCTCTAATGAAGCACATCACTGACATCTGGGTTAAAGAAAAGGGAAGTGACATGACATGTGACCAAGTATGGTGACCCATATTTGGAATTTGTGCTCTGCATTTAACCCAACCTGGTGAACACACTGTGAACACACACACTGTGAACACACACTCTGTGAACACACACACTGTGAACACACACACTGTGAACACACACTCTGTGAACACACACACTGTGAACACACACACTGTGAACACACACACACACACACACACACACACACACACACACACACACACACACACACACACACACATTGTGAACACACACACATTGTGAACACACAAACTGTGAACACACACACTGTGAACACATACACACACACACAAACTGTGAACACACACACTGTGAACACACACACACCCGGAGCAGTGGTCAGCGGGGGGGTGGCTGTGCCCACTGGTACCGAGTATCAAACCATCGACCTTGGGGTCACGAGTCCAAAACTCGAACCACCAGGCCACAACTGCCACCATAAAGGATGTCTACATTATATGTATTTATGATTCAGATGTTCTGGAGGTTTTCTGGCTGAAGCGTGGCAGTACTGGACTACATCTGGTTTGGTGACTGGAGGTCTTTATAAGTCTAATGTTGGTGAGTTTGAATCTTTCATTCTAAACTTTAATAAAGAATAAAGATGAACTGACAGGACTGTGTCTGTAGGTTGTAGACCTTACACAATCCCACCCTGTGAGCATCATGTGAACGGCACACGTCCTCCATGCACGGGAGATCATGAAACTCCACAATGCTCTTCTGAATGTATACCTCAGTACAGCGTGCCCTACAAAACAGACAAATACTTTGGTGAGTACATGAGAAGATCTCTTAAAGATGTTTTTCTTAAAGACATTCTCAAAGAAGGCGTTCTTGTTTCTTCGTGTAGGACAGAAATCCTACAATGTTCCCTCTGATCAGCAGCAGATCATGACTGAGTTGTACAGCAACGGTCCGCTCGAGGCCGCCTTCACCGTCTATGAGGATTTTCTGCTTTATAAGACGGGTCAGTTTTATTAAAGACGTCACCGTGATCGGCAGCTTCACATTAATCACTTCATGCTTCTACATCTCTCAGGTGTTTATCAGCATGTGACGGGGTCGGCTCTGGGAGGTCATGCTGTCAAGATTCTGGGATGGGGAACTGAGAAGGGAACTCCATACTGGCTGGTGGCAAACTCCTGGAACAGTGACTGGGGTGATAAAGGTAAGAACGAACATTCTCAAACACATTCACTCTCATCGTGATGCTGTTCTGGTCTTCTTCAGGATATTTCAAGATCTTAAGAGGACAGAATGAATGCGGGATTGAGAGTGAAATGGTTGCTGGGATACCGCAGCTGTGAGGGCGGAGCCGGATGAAAGTCTCACCTGTGATGGACAGATATCACATAATATTCAACAGTTGATCACACACACATGCACGCACGCACGCACGCACGCACACAGACAGACAGACAGACAGACAGACAGACAGACAGACAGACAGACACACACACACACACACTCACTCACACTGACAGACACACACACACACACACACACACACACACACACACACACACACACACACACACAGACAGACAGACAGACAGACAGACAGACAGACAGACAGACAGACAGACAGACAGACAGACAGACAGACAGACACACACACACACACACACACTCACACAACATAAAAATCAATGTTCATATATCAGTGAAATCCTGTTATTGTTCTTTTATCTGAATAAAACAAATACAGCACAATAAACTCTGTGTCATCTCTTCAACGGATCAATAATTGTCATCATAAAGAGTGTTATTGATAATGGACCCAAATGATAGAAAACCTTTATAGACTATTGTTGTATCGGCTATTTACCGCTTCATTGTCTCCTCGACTATTGTAAGTCGCTTTGGATAAAAGCGTCTGCTCAATGACTAAATGTAAATGTAAATGTAAGATAAAATCCTTCAATATAAAAGAGATTCTTTATGTTCCTGCAGAAGAGAGAATGTAAATGTTCATGATTATAAAGAAATGTTCAGAACAAATCCTGTCATTAATATGTAAATGACATAAAGCAGAATTAGATATAATCTGTATAAAACATTACACTATTAAAGAGATACACCAAACATCTTTAGAAGAACTTTAAAGTGACAAACTGAGACTTTACATGAATTTAAATGAATAAATGGATGTAAATAAAAGCACCAGAATGAAGTGTTGTTATAAATCCTTTGTGAAATGGAGAATAAAACAGAGTTAAAAAATGTGATATTACATCTGCGCAGTCCTGTCAATCACAGGAGGCGAGGGGCGTGGCCTGCTGGACTTCGCCCAATCAGAAGAAGCGCATTTAAATCCTGTTATTAATAAAACTGTTTTATTTCCAGACACAAACACACACGAGCAGCGACACACACACACACACATGTGATTTAAGGATTAAAGTCTACAAAACACGACAGAGTTCTTCCGATAAATCGATGTAAAACAACAGAAGACAACCGGAAGGTTGTGAATGCAGCTTTAGCTTTAGCCCGTTAGCATGTGTGCAGCAGTATTTGTGTGTGTTTATATAAACATCACATGTTTAATTCCTGTCAATAACATATAAAATCGATCTGATTATCGAGGACTGATAAAGAATCTGAACATGTGAATTATTGACTGGATCTGTTTGTTTAGGTGGGTTTATTGTCTCCTCACGTGCATGAGTTTTATTTAAATAACATGTGTAATGTGTGTTTTATAACATGTGTAAGTGTTTATATTTCTATAACATGTGTAAAGTGTGCATGTATGTTCACATATAACGGATGCTGTTTATATTTCATACGTAGTTTTTAATTCATCCTGTGACGTGTTATGACGTCACATGTCATGTTTATTTCGATATCAATGTTGTGATGAACGTTACAAAGCCGTTATTTCCGTTTCTGTGATGTCACACAGTTAGATGACGTCATCATCTCCGCCATGTTGGAACGGTCAAACCCGCTGGGTGCACGCGCCGTACGTGCTCTTTCCTCTAGCGCGGGAGGGGCCACGGCTCTTCCCATTGGCTGTAGAGGAGATGACGTCATTGACCAGCAATTAACCTCAGCATCCTATCAGAACTCGCTGATCTGAGATCTGATCTACTACAGCTTATCTGAAATCCAACATTAGTTGTGTTTGACATCTGCACATGTGTCAACAGATCCTGCAGGAGTCAACAGTTCAGTTATTGCAGAAGTCCATTGATCTGCGGATCAGATAATCCTGAACACCTTTAAGAGTCATGTCTGCTTCTGTGTACTTGTGAACAGAGTTGGTAGAGAGAGAGAGAGAGAGAGAGAGAGAGAGAGAGAGAGAGAGAGAGAGAGAGAGAGAGAGAGAGAGAGAGAGAGAGAGAGAGAGAGAGAGAGAGAGAGAGAGAGAGAGAGAGAGAGAGAGAGAGAGAGAGAGAGAGAGAGAGAGAGAGAGAGAGAGAGAGAGAGAGAGAGAGAGAGCGAGAGAGAGAGCGAGAGAGAGAGCGAGAGAGAGAGCTGCTTCTCCTCTTCTGATGTCCATGATGGAGAAGAACGAGAAGAGATCCGGATACTTCTCCAGGTGAGTTCAGTCTTCATGAATCTGATCCTCATTGATCTTCTCACGCAGGTTTACATGATTAGAAAACTTGACTTAAAGTTTAAAGACACAGATTCTCATGCAGGTCATGGAACCACAGAAGCGCTACGACACAAATATAAGTCACAGACTAAAGTCATCAGAAACTCTCATTCTTCTTGTGAGTCTTCAGTTTAACACGTAAAACACTTGAAAGATAAATGAAAGACATCTGTAATCTCATGTAATCTCATGTGACCTGCTCTGATCACTTATTGTTAGTCCTGATATTTCCTCGGTGTCGTGTGTTTGGGTCTGAATTCTGATGTTTGGAGAAATGTTTTGTGTTCATGGTTAGTGACCGCTATAGTGATGTTCAGAATGTTTCATTACCAACATTCATCAAATTATCTTCTATTTTGTTCTAAAGAGAAAAATATTTATTGTTGTTGTGTACGCTGTTTGATGTAGAAGGCACAGGTGTGTGTGTGTGTGTGTGTGTGTGTGTGTGCGCGCTTGTGTGTGCGCGCTTGTGTAAGTGAGTGCTTATGTGTGTGTGTGTGCGTGTGTGTGTGTGTGTGTGTGTGTGTGCTTGTGTGTGTGTGTGTGCTTGTGCTTGTGCATGTGTGAACACACACACAGTAATGAACAGGATCACGCAGCAGTGAACACACACACACACACACACACACACACACACACAGCAGTGAACACACACACACACACACACACACACCTGGAGCATCTGGAGTTCAGGCCCTTGCTTAAGGGCACATAAGTCTTGATATTGCCAGCCGGAAACTTAAACCTGTAATCATTGGGATAGGAGTCAAACACTCTAATCACTAGACCATGACTCAACACATTGATCTGTGTATGTATGTGTGTGTGTATGTGTGTGTGTGTGCGTGCGTGCGTGCGTGCATGCGTGTGTGTGAGTGTGCAGTAGAGTGTTTCTCTGGGTTACTGATGGATATGTTTCAGTGTTCACCTCTCCTGATGGTCATCATCAGATTGGGATGTTTCACTGCTGTACTTTTATTCTGTACTTGAAATGTTTTGATCAGACTGAGGAAAAAACGGCAGCTGAAACAGAACCAATCACATTCAGAGACCAAGATGCCAGTCATCCATGAACCTGCTCCTATTGGACAATCTCAGGAGAACAACCCTGAAAATAAGACAAACCAAAGTGAAGGTAAGTATGAGGAAAGTCCAGCAGTCCTGCCAGAAACAGAATATTGAATATTGAAGTGTTTTCATGCATCGGATTTTGATTGATTGTGCACGAATGCAGAAATCTGTTCTGAAAAATAAGTGAACAGTGTTTGATGTGAAGAGGGGAATAAGTCAGCCTTTATGATCTGAGTGAAACAGGAAGTGAAATGCTGGGAAACCCAGGAAGAGCTTCTCAGGCAGCACATGGCATAACCTCATATAAAACTATACTGGACAGGTCAAAGGTCATGCTGTGTTTCTACAGTCACCAGACGCATGTCAAAACTATCTGTGAAATACATCAGGACTGTCGTCTGTGCTTTTTTTAGTATGAGTGTTTGTCAAACTGATTCAATGATTAATAAAATCTCAAAGGTGAGGTGACACAGAATAAAAAACTGCAAGTCATTTCATTTGAACAGATCCCCTCATTGTCCCTCTTTCTCAGTGTACATATACAGAGGAAAAAAGATTCATCAGTCTATAACAAACATCCAGAAAAACTGTAAGTTCTGAAAGTATTTCAGCTCTATGTCTCAAAACATGATCAAAACCCTTGTTGGCAATAACAGTGGTCAGATGTTTCTCCTAGTTTACAACCAATGAGGTTCTTAGCCAAGATTTAACGACCCATGACCCCGTCTATTGTTTATTGCGGTGTAGTTGTCCTGTCGCCTCAGCAGAAAACACTCTTGTTTGACAGTTGGAATGGTTTTCTCATGGTCATATGAGAAGACAATGAAGCGGTAAATGGAAGAGAAATAAATAGTTGAACAAGTGTCACGAGGAAGTTACAAAGCTACACAAGGCGAGATAAAACCTGTAAGCCAGGAAAAAGGTTACACAATTTTGTAGGTAAGGAAAGAAGTTTTAATGGGTCAGGTATAGATGGAAAAGATGAGTTTAGGCGTTTTTAAATCTGGAGACTGATTCTTACAACAGTGTTATAAGAGGCAGATGGTTCTTCCATCGAGGAACCGATGCAGGGAAGGTACGAGACAAGGATTTCTTATCCTTGTGGGACAGGACCACAAGAAGTTTCTCTTTAGCTGAGATCTGGAGGTCATGAAGCTGTGAGTCAGTGAGGGAAGACAGCAGGGTGCTGAACCCGGGGCGATCCTGGGGGCTAGAAGGAGAGATTTGAATTCAATACCACTACACCTTCACCCAGTCCTCCTCTGAATCATTCAGATGTTCAGCAACCAACTTCAGACGGGTCTGAACCTGAGCTTTCTTGAGCCGAGGAACCTTGTAGCGCTGCAGGATTCTGACAGTGTAGTTTGTTAGCGATGGTTCTCTTGATGACTCGGAACACTGTCAGGTGCTCTGAAACAGTTTGGGGAAAGATTTGTGTACACTATATTCTTTCTTTTATCTACATGTTTTCCAGCACAAGTTCCATCATTTATAGATACAATAATTATTACATTATATATTATATTTAAAAAAAATAGTGCCATTAACCCATTATCAGTTATATTTACAGGTGTGTGTTCCTCTTTTCTTTCAGAGAACAACAGAAAATCCTTCAGTCCGAGTAAGAGAGAGAAGAGTAAACCTCCAGGAACTGTGGAGTACACTGTAAGTCTCTGTCATGTGTGTGTGTAATCTTCAGGAATAAACCCTAGATTCATGAGTGTTTTCTTCTTAGGTTGGCTTAAAGGACACGCTGAACAGTATTGCTCTGAAATTCAACATTACTCCAAATAAACTGGTGCAGTTAAACCGGCTGTACTCACACAGTGTTGTACCTGGACAGGTGAGTGCTTCACATTCAGGAGTTCAGCATTCCTGCCGTATGTGAACGATGTTCTGATTGTGTGTCTTCCTCGATAGAAACTGTTTGTTCCTGATATGGATCAATCCTCTGAGCGGATCAATACAGACTCATCAGAGAAGATGAAGGTAATAATACCTGAAGAATATTCCGAGACTGATCAGAATTCATTACACAGATGTGATTTGTCTGTGGGCAGGACGGTGAGTCGAGCTGTCGGCCTGTGTGTAGAGAGACGTCTCCTCTGTCTGAAGATGAGAGTCCCACCACCGTCAGATTCATCAAGATGAGCTGTAAATATTTCACTGATGGGATGGTGAGGATGCTAAACATGTAGTGTGTATCTTCAATCATGAGTGAGTGTTCCCTTGACGTGTGATTGGTTGTTTGTGCTGCAGGGTGTCGTCGGGGGTGTGATGATTATAACCCCCAACAACATCATGTTTGACCCACACAAGTCAGATCCTGTGGTGATAGAGAACGGTTGTGAGGAGTACGGTCTCATCTGTCCCATGCAGGAGGTTCTGTCTGTGGCTCTGTATGATGACATCTCTAGAATGAAACTCAAGGACTCGGTCCCGTCGTAAGAAATGCTCTCATCATCTCTCTCTGTGTCTCACTCGTGTCTGCACGGGGACTTCACTTTCATGTTCTTACACCGAATGCACAACGTTTCTTTTTTCATATGTCATTTTCAGTTTGGTTTATTTCATTTGGGGTGTTTTGTTTTCCTCTTTCTCATTTCACAATCTTTCCATTGATGATGATGGCCTGTGATGTGCTGCTAGTGATGAACACCAGGATCTGTGTCCGTTATATAGGCCGGGAGAGTGGGAGGAGCTTCCCTCTGAACGAGATCTCAACCCTTTTAGTCGTTTCGAGGCGCTCGGACCTCCAAATCGTCCCATCTTACTTGACGATATCGAAACGGCCATCTCTGATATCTCTTCGTGTCAGATGGCAGATAAATCGCCATCAGATGAGGGATTTACTGAACTAGAACTGCTTCAGAGTGACTCTAACAGTACCTGTCAGGAGGGGGCGTCATTACAGGACAGCTGTGAACCCAGAGACACGCCCACAGAGCGAGACGATAAAGACCTCGATCATCATTCTACAGAGGACAGCGGGGTGCTGCTTCAGTCTCTGTCACAGAGGACATCTGCTGCAGCAGTGCATGATGGGAATGAGGTTGATATAGAGGCCGCGGTGAACATGAGCTGTGATGATGTCACACTTGCCACTGATGCTGAGAGACACAGACGGACCAGTGAGACTGATATGAAGTCATGGATCTTAAAAAGAATGCAGGGACCAATCGAAGGTGAGTCTGTGAAAGTGTCAACACACACAGGCCGATCACAGTCACGAGACTTCCTGTTACATAACCTGATGGCCTATTCCAGCCTTATGGACGTGTCAAAAAATGCTCTGAGAATATTATTTTTAGCCGTAAACTGGACACACTATTATATCGTACAAAACCTTTGCTGATCCCATATGGACATGGGTTTTGGGAGACAACAAGAGGGATATCTTGTTACGGATCATAAATCAATGACTATATTTAAATGTAATATGTCGGTGTATGAGCTAAATGTAGGGTAATGGACGTCTCTGTCTGAAAATAATGCTCTAAATCGACACCTCACATGGATATTTAAAGCAACGAATGTGTGCTATTCGTTTACTACAACCCTTTTGTAAAAACTTCTTCTATATTTATTGCACGGGTTGACATTTTCACAGAATTGCTCTGATGTACTTCTGAAACAAAATCATCACAAACGTTAATTTTCTACGTATTTCAGATTTGTGAATCTCTCAATCTTAAGTCTCATTCTCTGTGGGTTTTTGAAGCTTTGATTGTGTTGTAAGTGTGTAAAATAACATGTGTTAATGTTTCACATTATTCACTTCTCTGTTTGATGTTATTCATTTGATCCGGTGTAATAAGTTACACAAACTGTTAAACGCACCAACTTAATACACTTACAACAATAAAATACACTTACTGGTTGTGGTTCATTAATAATAGAGGGAAGTGCTCCATCTTTTAAGAAGAATTTTTGGGTAAATCCAGCATTAAACTGATGGAGATTGAGGAAGTTGTACTCAGTAAAATGTGCTACACATAGTTTAACATATGGATTATAATATTTGTGAACCGAATGAAACATAAATTGTAATCCTTGATCTCGTCGTACAGCGTCCATTGGAAATCCAAACAAAGTGATTGGAAAATAACGGACATGGCGAGAAAACAAACTCACTCTACAAACACAACTTTCCCTCTTCTCTGTGAGAACACAATAAGACCACGCCCCTTTTTGAGGTTAACTGTTAGTGTGATGTCACTAAAGCAGGAAGTAGAGGGATGTCATCGCAAGCGGACGTTTTGTGTGGGCGATTTCTGTCCAATAAAATATCTCGCTTGACATTGAACTTTGAGCTTTATACCTTTACAAATATTCCTTATACTCTAACAACATTATACACTAATTAAAGTTTGAAACATGGAATTCTGTTGACGGGGACCTTTAAAGGGACAGTATGTGGAATAAGTAAAGCGTTTGCTCTTTGTATGTTTATGTGTATATATAATAAATGTTTTTCTCACACAGACATGCTGCTTTCACATGAAGAGAAGAGTAAAGCTCCGCCCATGTTCCTCTGCTTTAAAGTGGGAAAGCCAATGAGGAAATCCTTCGCTATTGGCAGAACTTCAAGCCCCGCCCACTCATTCATCAGCCGGGGACGACAGTTCGAGTACTGGTTCGCTGTTCCACAGGAAAGGTGGCGATGATCATTTGAGAGATGTTTTTGTGTTTGATTTGAGTGTGTGCTTTTATGTATGTGTGTTGTGTTCTCTTCAGAGTGGATCAGCTGTATTCATTCTTCATTCAGTGGTCTCCAGACACATACGGTAAAGATGCTCAAGAACACGGCTTTGTGCTGGTGGAGAAAGATGAACTCCATATGATTGATAACTTCTTCAGTGATCCAGTTTCTCGCAGCTGGGAGGTCGGTTCACTATCTGACATTACACATAATAACATCTGTGTTGTTTAATATTTATAGAAGCCTTTAAGTTTTTAGCATTTAGATATATTTTTTTAAACATTCAGTTTCTCTCAAATAATATTTAGGCTTTTATTTATTCATTTTAATCAACAGAAATAGCTTCGAGTTGGTGTGTGTTTTCAGACATTATGTCTCGGTAAATGTCATGTCACAGAATCTGTGCTTGTGTTTGTTTTTCAGATCATCACAATAAATGAAGCTAAGAGACGTCAGAGTTTCAGTCTAGAGGATGAGGATTCTCTGGATCTTCTTCCTCTACTGTTAGATCCCAGTGTTCTTCTAGAGGACACACACATTGAGAAGGTCACCATATGCGCACGCACGCACGCACGCACGCACGCACACACACACACACACACACACACACACACACACACACACACTTTGACAAGGTCTCATATGCACTCACACAAAAATTGATAAGCTCCCCCTTACACACACACACACACACACACACACGTTTTATTTCAGTTTGATCAGAAAACAATGGATTTCTGCGGTGTTTCACAGCTGGCCTCCCGTCTGCCTGCTCGGGTGCAGGGTTATCCTTGGCGTCTCGTCTACAGTACTGTTATACATGGAACAAGTCTGAAGACTCTTTACAGAAACCTATTGGATGTGGACAGTCCTGTACTGCTGGTCATCAGAGACATGAAGAATCAGGTACAGAAGGTATCTTCACGTCTCTTCACATCCAGACATTTGTGTCTCATGGTCTCTTCCTCATCTTCTGCAGATCTTCGGAGCTTTTTCTACTCATCCATTTCGAGTGAGTGAGCACTATTATGGGACAGGAGAGACTTTCCTCTACACCTTCTGTCCTGAGATCAAGGTTTAACCAACACTTTTTTTTAAATATATGCATGTGTGTGCGTGTGCGTGTGTGTGCGTGTGTGTGTTTGACTCAAGTGAATGTGTCCTATGTCTTTGTGTCAGGTGTTTCCCTGGAGTGGAGAGAACTCATATTTTGTGAAGGGGAACACAGATTCCCTTCAGATCGGTGGAGGAGGGTGAGTTTAATTCTATCATATTAATGTATCTTTTCATCCCCGCTGTGAGTGTAACACCACTGTCTGTTTTCTAGAGGTCATCTGGGACTGTGGCTGGATGCTGACCTTTATCATGGCACTACTTCCAGATGTTCCACCTTCAGTAACCCTCCACTGTCCTCCAAACAGGACTTCACGGTTCAGAACCTTGAGGTTTGGGCGTTTGAATGAGCCACACACAAGTGCACTGTGACAAACACACACGGCATGATGTGTGACCACTGCTTCTGTGTCTGACAAACGTCTGCGGCCGCCTTAATCCCACATATCCCAGCATGCATCACTCTATTGACCTGTTAACCAGTATATAAATACAGGACTGAAGACAGAAATCATATTAGGACTTATCTCCTTGAGATTTAAAAGTCAATCACTTCTGTTTAAGGGCCAAACGTGTGACTTCAGCGCCAGACTTTAAATGTTTACAGTGCTTTCTTTACCTGCCGTATCTCCATGTGCGTTTGAAAGGATTTACCGGTGGAATATTTGTATCTGTTGAGTCATGGGCCAGTAGAAAAGATGAAATATATATTTTTTTTGTTTCAAGTGTAAATATGAAATGTGTTCATGTGTTCAGAGCTTCATGATTCAATGATGTACTACTGCAGTATAAAACACCACTCGACCCTTTTGTTGACCAAAGTGTTGTTGTTTTTTGCTTTGTTCTCAAAGGATTTTTTTATATTCAGTTTTCTATTTCTTGTCTATTTAAACTTGTTTTATATGAATATATATTGATTGTGAAAGGCCGAATCGTGTGTGATCGTTTGGAGTGTTGAAATGAAAGGGAAGCACTTGAAGATGTCAGTATTAGTTGTGTTAACACCATGATAAAAACTCACCGACACAACACACTCACATGCCGGTCTGCACACTTTACACTAACACTCGCTGATGGCGGAACTTTGATTTAGTAAAGAACGATTGGGAGAAAAGGGATGGTTGTTTAAGACGGAAGGGAATTGTTGGTTCACTAATATAACTACAACATGCCATCCATCATCATGTGATCATACTTCTAAAGAAAAGGAATGCTGAAAAATGTCTTGGATTTAAACCCAAACACTGTGATATAGCCAATGAATGTCATATTTATTATGTATTTTCTGTGTTTTAAACCAAATAAATGCAATAAATGAAAAGACTCGAGTTTCATCCGAATAAATGGGAAAAGTTTATAAAAGAACAATCATAGCTTTACAAACATAGACATGAGGAGAAAGAATAAAGATTCACACATAAGGAGATTAAATAATGAGGGAATGTTCTAATGCATTTCTTTAATACTTTATCAGAATTTTGATGTCTTTATTTTTCACTCCTGTATGAAACTGCTTTGGGTCACAGGAAGAATCTGTTCAGGGGTAAGAGGTGAAAGGTCATGGCTGTTTCTGACGTAATTGAACGCCCCCTGCTGGCCGAGCAACAGCAACTGACCTCCCATCAGAGGCTCCACCTGCAGAACAGAGCAAGACCTTCATGAGAGAGACCAGAGACCAGAGAGAGACCAGAGACCAGAGAGAG
>CM065663.1:1913217-1915717 GCA_033220385.1 Triplophysa yarkandensis | reverse complement strand
TCTCCTCCAGTGCTGCAGGTGTCTCTCTCCTCCAGTGCTGCGGGTGTCTCTCTCCTCCAGTGCTGCAGGTGTCTCTCGTCCTCCAGTGCTGCGGTTGTCTCTCGTCCTCCAGTGCTGCGGGTGTCTCTCGTCCTCCAGTGCTGCAGGTGTCTCTCGTCCTCCATTGCTACCTCTCGTCCTCCGGTGCTGCAGTTGTCTCTCGTCCTCCAGTGCTGCAGGTGTCTCTCTCCTCCAGTGCTGCAGGTGTCTCTCTCCTCCAGTGCTGCAGGTGTCTCTCATCCTCCAGTGCTGCAGGTGTCTCTCTCTTCCAGTGCTGCAGGTGTCTCTCTCCTCCAGTGCTGCAGGTGTCTCTCTCTCTTCCAGTGCTGCAGGTGTCTCTCTCCTCCAGTGCTGTCTCTCGTCCTCCAGTGCTGCAGGTGTCTCTCTCCTCCAGTGCTGTCTCTCTCCTCCAGTGCTGCAGGTGTCTCTCTCCTCCAGTGCTGCAGGTGTCTCTCTCCTCCAGTGCTGCAGGTGTCTCTCTCCTCCAGTGCTGCAGGTGTCTCTCGTCCTCCAGTGCTGCAGAGTCTCTCTCCTCCAGTGCTGCAGGTGTCTCTCTCCTCCAGTGCTGCACGTGTCTCTCTCCTCCAGTGCTGCAGGTGTCTCTCTCTTCCAGTGCTGCAGGTGTCTCTCTCCTCCAGTGCTGTCTCTCGTCCTCCAGTACTGCAGGTGTCTCTCGTCCTCCAGTGCTGCAGGTGTCTCTCGTCCTCCAGTGCTGTCTCTCTCCTCCAGTGCTGTCTCTCGTCCTCCAGTGCTGTCTCTCTCCTCCAGTGCTGCAGGTGTCTCTCTCCTCCAGTGCTGCAGGTGTCTCTCTCCTCCAGTGCTGCAGGTGTCTCTCTCCTCCAGTGCTGCAGGTGTCTCTCGTCCTCCAGTGCTGTCTCTCTCCTCCAGTGCTGCAGGTGTCTCTCTCCTCCAGTGCTGCAGGTGTCTCTCTCCTCCAGTGCTGCAGGTGTCTCTCTCCTCCAGTGCTGCAGGTGTCTCTCGTCCTCCAGTGCTGTCTCTCTCCTCCAGTGCTGTCTCTCTCCTCCAGTGCTGCAGGTGTCTCTCGTCCTCCAGTGCTGCAGGTGTCTCTCTCCTCCAGTGCTGCGGGTGTCTCTCTCCTCCAGTGCTGCATGTGTCTCTCGTCCTCCAGTGCTGCAGGTGTCTCTCTCCTCCAGTGCTGTCTCTCGTCCTCCAGTGCTGTCTCTCTCCTCCAGTGCTGTCTCTCTCCTCCAGTGCTGCAGGTGTCTCTCGTCCTCCAGTGCTGCAGGTGTCTCTCTCCTCCAGTGCTGTCTCTCGTCCTCCAGTGCTGTCTCTCTCCTCCAGTGCTGTCTCTCGTCCTCCAGTGCTGCAGGTGTCTCTCTCCTCCAGTGCTGTCTCTCTCCTCCAGTGCTGTCTCTCTCCTCCAGTGCTGTCTCTCTCCTCCAGTGCTGTCTCTCTCCTCCAGTGCTGCAGGTGTCTCTCTCCTCCAGTGCTGCAGGTGTCTCTCTCCTCCAGTGCTGCAGGTGTCTCTCTCCTCCAGTGCTGCAGGTGTCTCTCGTCCTCCAGTGATGTCTCTCTCCTCCAGTGCTGTCTCTCTCCTCCAGTGCTGCAGGTGTCTCTAGTCCTCCAGTGCTGCAGATGTCTCTCTCCTCCAGTGCTGCGGGTGTCTCTCTCCTCCAGTGCTGCAGGTGTCTCTCGTCCTCCAGTGCTGCAGGTGTCTCTCTCCTCCAGTGCTGTCTCTCGTCCTCCAGTGCTGTCTCTCTCCTCCAGTGCTGTCTCTCGTCCTCCAGTGCTGCAGGTGTCTCTCGTCCTCCAGTGCTGCAGGTGTCTCTCTCCTCCAGTGCTGCAGGTGTCTCTCTCCTCCAGTAATGCAGGTGTCTCTCTCCTCCAGTGCTGTCTCTCTCCTCCAGTGCTGTCTCTCTCCTCCAGTGCTGTCTCTCTCCTCCAGTGCTGTCTCTCTCCTCCAGTGCTGTCTCTCTCCTCCAGTGCTGTCTCTCTCCTCCAGTGCTGCAGGTGTCTCTCTCCTCCAGTGCTGCAGGTGTCTCTCATCCTCCAGTGCTGCAGGTGTCTCTCTCCTCCAGTGCTGCAGGTGTCTCTCTCCTCCAGTGCTGCAGGTGTCTCTCTCCTCCAGTGCTGTCTCTCTCCTCCAGTGCTGTCTCTCTCCTCCAGTGCTGTCTCTCTCCTCCAGTGCTGCAGGTGTCTCTCTCCTCCAGTGCTGCAGGTGTCTCTCATCCTCCAGTGCTGCAGGTGTCTCTCTCCTCCAGTGCTGCAGGTGTCTCTCGTCCTCCACTGCTGCAGGTGTCTCTCTCCTCCAGTGCTGCAGGTGTCTCTCTCCTCCAGTCCTGTCTCTTTCCTCCAGTGCTGCAGGTGTCTCTCTCCTCCACTGCTGCAGGTGTCTCTCTCCTCCAGTGCTGTCTCTCGTCCTCCAGTGCTGCAGGTGTCTCTCTCCTCCAGTGCTGCAGGTGTCTCTCTCCTCCAGTGCTGCAGGTGTCTCTCTCCTCCA
>CM065663.1:1905717-1908217 GCA_033220385.1 Triplophysa yarkandensis | reverse complement strand
TGCTGTTTAAACACGTAACGGGCTTTTGTTCATTGTTGCATCTTACCAGCACTGTTGTTCAGAAGCACAGCCATCATCTTTCTCGTAATTCATATTACAGATTCATCCGGCTTAACATATGATTGCTTTCCCAGTTTTAGTGCAAAACAGGCTAAAAAACCTGAATAATGTGTGGAACCCGCGCACGCAAAAACACATTCACATTAGGCCTCATTAAGGAAAATCAACAGAACCAAACCGGTTTCATGTTTAATCTTGTGTTCGGAAACTTGAGAAGAAATGTCTTGCTGAAGAATATCATCGATTTGACAACCCAGATGAAAATCACTTTTATTATCAGTGATCCTGCCTGTGAAAGCCAGACTTAAGCCGGGAAATCAAACACGCGTTAAAGTTTGATTTGACCTATTCATTTACTAGGATTTTATTCTTAATTGAAAGTGATGTTATATACAGCCAGGTACAGTGACCCATACTCACAATTCATGCTCTGCGTTTAACCCATTCTAAGTGCGCACGCACACACACACACACACTCACTCACAAGTGAACACAACCGGAGCAGTGGGCATACACACAGCAGTGAACAAACATACATACAGCAGTGAACACACACACACACACAAAGCAGGGAACACACCCGGAGCAGTCACACACACACACACACACACACACACACACCCGGAGTAGTGAACACATTAACACACCAGGGACCACATACCCGGAGCAGTGGGCATACACACAGCAATGTATACACACACCCACAACAGCAAACACAGACACAGCAGTCAACACACACACCTGGAGAAGTGGGCATACACACACAGATGAGTGGGCATACACAAAGCTTACACACACCCTGGTGAACCCAAACCCGGAGCAGTGAACACACACACACACACACACACACACACACACACACACAGCAGTGAACACACACAAACACACAGCAGTGCATACACACACACACCAGTGAACACACACACACACACACACACACAGCAGTGCATACACACACACACACACACACAAACACACAGCAGTGCATACACACACACACACACACACACACACACAGCAGTGCATACATACACACACACACACAGCAGTGAATACACACACACCGCAGTGCATACACACACACACACACAAACACACAGCAGTGCATACACACACACACACACACACACACACACACACACACACACACACACACACACACACACACACACAGCAGTGCATACACACACACACAGCAGTGAATACACACACACCGCAGTGCATACACACACACATAAAACAGTGAACACACGCCTGGAGCAGTGGCAGACTTTTACACTGCAGTGCTCGGGGAGCAGTCAGGCGTTCGGGGACTTGTTTAAGGGCATCTAAGTCATGATATTGCCGACCGAGACCCTAGGAGTCAAACTCTCTAACTACTAGGCCATGACGTCCTCTTTGAAATGGTCTTACTCAGTTAATATTAAAGATGTGAATGTAAAGAACATTCTGTGAGAATATAACATTTCTTTTTATGTATTTAAAGTAAACAGCAGAAATAACTGAGTTCTCCCAGGCAGGGTCACATTTACACTATTACCTGTGTTTACTGTAGTAAACGCTGTAGTTACTCTAGGTTTTTCTTTATCTTTCATTTCAATATACTAAAACATACTACATCATTTCTTATGTACCAATTCACAATAGTTAATACTACACTAAAGTTCAGTAATAACTATAGTAAACTACAGTTTAGTATAGTAAACAGAGTATTACAGAATTATTTCATGTGAGTATTGTTCTGCTTTGTAATGTAAGGCCAATGTGTTAACACATTATTTCCTTTCTTCAGGTGTATTTTTCATTATAGAGCCGATGTGCTTTTCTGTAACTATAGCGTCATGTTGTGCATTTACCAAACCCATAAAAAAGATTCACATTCAATCGTGAGATTCTTCTGTCAGACGGTTGTTTGGCTGAAGTTAAATTAGCTCGCGGCTCGTATAAAAAAGACTTACGCATTCTTCATCGGTGCTGGTTTTCAAGGTGTTTATCAGTCACATTACGGTTAAAAAAGTTTGTGAAATTAATGTTGTTGTGTTTGTCCACAATCCATCGAGTCGGTTTTATGTGTGCGTAAACGCCACCGTCATGACGTCCTTACGCCGTTGGCTGTGCTGTTGCTAGGCACCGTGCCGTTTCCGGGGCTGATCACCTGGTGAAGGGGCGTGTCCTGGACGCGGGAATACTCTCTAACGTCTGTCCTGGCCAGCAGATGATGCTGTTCTCCAGGCAGAAGCGGTCTCCGCAGCAGTCCTTCTCCCTCGGCGAGGGTCTCGGGCAGGGGCTGGCCGCCGGTCTCCGGTAATAACGGAATGCAGATGATGCAGAGCAGAGTACAGCACGTAAGGATGACGTGATGAAGAAAGAAGCCCTTCTGATTGTGAAGCTCCATGAGCGGCGCTGTTAGCATCCCGAAACCCGCACTGGCCAAAACCAA
>CM065663.1:1882226-1905217 GCA_033220385.1 Triplophysa yarkandensis | reverse complement strand
CCAAAGGAAAGCCCAAGGGCCGGCCTTTAAAGTTTCCAAAGCACAGTGTGGAAGTAGGCGGGGTTATTAAGATCAGCGATGACTCGGACTCTGACTCAGATGAGATTGACAGCGAGTCAAACTCCTCCCCTGAATCACTACAGGATAATGATGATGTGATTTTTGTCAACCACATCAACGGACCCGCAGGTCAGGTCAATTATTAGTTGATATGACCATTTTTCCTGATCTGAATGTTTTTACAATAAATGTGATGTTTGTCATTGTGAACTTGCATACAATCTTTTGTAAAGGACTGCAGTTTAGTGTTAAGCACAGCTTATGATTATTAAATGATGACTCATTTCAGTCTAGACGGCTAAACCAAACAGGAGTGATTAAAACATCTTCTAAAACATATCTGATGAATTGTGTGTGTGTGTGTGTGTGTCCTCAGCTAAACTACTAGAAGACAAGCAGAGGCTGCTGGGTAAAATAGCAGAGTTGGGGAAAGATCTGCCACTCAATACACTTGATGAGTTAATTGACAGGTTTGGAGGACCAGAGAGGGTATCTGAGGTGAGGAGACGTCTACCATTAACTAAACTACTGTGTTTTATAATGAAACACAACCTCTCTTCACAAGTGAAATGCTGAACTGCAAGTTTTTGTATGTGTAGATGACCGGGCGTAAGGGCCGTGTGGTTCGGCGACCTGATGGCAGCGTGCGATACGAGACAAGAGCAGAACAGGGACTGACCATCGACCACGTCAACGTCAAAGAAAAAGAGAGGTTCATGGCAGGGGAGAAGGTGACCTTCACACACAGTACAAAACACAACCTTCCGTAAGCCAAAACAGAATGCTGATGTTTCCTCTTTGTATCTCAGTTCATAGCCATCATCTCTGAAGCAGCCAGCTCAGGGATCTCTCTGCAGGCAGATAAACGTGTGCAGAACCGAAGGAGACGGGTTCACATGACACTAGAGCTCCCGTGGAGCGCTGACCGGGCCATACAGCAGTTTGGTGAGTGACCGTGTGTTTCGAAGTGTTTCATAAAAATCTGTGCTATTGCTAATGTTGTGTTTTGTGTATCAGGTCGAACACATCGCTCAAATCAGGTTACTGCTCCAGAGTATATCTTCCTGATCTCAGAGCTGGCAGGAGAGAGACGCTTTGCTTCAATAGTTGCTAAGAGACTGGAGAGTCTGGTAATATCTCACGCTAGCACACTGCTTTTCAGATGCATGTGTGCACTTAATTGACAGTAGTTTGTGTAAATGTGGTGTGTTCTGTAGGGAGCGCTGACTCACGGTGACCGACGAGCCACTGAGTCCAGAGATTTGAGCCAGTACAACTTTGAGAACAAAGTAGGAATATTTATATAAGTAATGATATTACAGTAGCCTGGTGCTAACATGTTCACTGAAAAATCTTTATTAACTGAGTGTCTGTATTTCTGTCTCAGTACGGCACCAAAGCATTGGATAAGATCACTAAAGCCATCCTGGGACACATCGACAACAAAGTCCCTCCACCTAAAGGCTATCCAGGAGGAGATCTGATGTTCTTCAGAGGTAAAGTATCTTCTGGTGACCAACAGTCACTGTTTACTCTAAAATAGTGTACGTTAGTGATTGGACTAGTTTAATTAAAAAATACAAGCAATTTTTTTTTGTTTATTAGAAACTCTTTAATTTTTAGAAAAGATAACACCATTTATACTCAATTCTAGACATTTTGTGAACTTTAGTTTCTTGTTGTCAGAATTGAAAACCTTATATAAATGTTTTTTATGTATCTGTCTGTGTGTCAGATATGAAGAAAGGCATGATTGATGTTGGAATTTTCTGTAAGGAGCCTCGCCTGGGTCTGAACACAGAGAAAGGTAATTTTGTGCGAGTAAATAACAGCTATAGTCCAGGCCACTAAATATTTTGTCTGCTGAGTTAATTCATAGGAATTTCAGATGGTCCTTCAGTCTTTAAGGCTTTAAACACAACCTCACAAACTTTAACCTAAGACGATAACATTGCAAAAAATAATTGTATTATTTTACAGACTGCACCATCACAAAGTTTCTGAACAGGATTCTGGGTTTGGAGGTCTATCAGCAGAACTCTCTCTTTCTGTACTTCACTGATAACTTTGACTATTTGATTGAAAAGGACAAAAAAGAGGGCAAATATGACATGGGAATTTTGGGTAAGGAGTCTGAGAAAATATTCTGCTATTTCATTTCAACATTATTCTCAGCTCGATGTGTGACAGACATCTTTTCTGTGATCAGATCTGGCTCCTGGTAATGACGAGATTCATGAAGAAACACAGGAGAAGTTTCTTACCCCAGGTAACCCGCAGGAGGGTCAGGTCATCCTTTATAAGGTACGTCACATCACATCCTGTTTCTGCGTGTTCTTTTTGTAGTTTTTTGCAGTTTAATTGAATGTCAAGTCATTAAACCTACACAAAGGATGTGAATGACCTAAAACAGTATTAAATAATTCAAATAATACAAATAATTCATACAGCTTCGTTATTGACACTTCATCCAGGTGTGGTTTTGTAAGTGACTGTTTTGTACTGTTTTTAGATCAGTGTCGATCGGGGAATGCCCTGGGAAGAGGCCTTTAGTAAAGCTGAGAAACTCACCGGAGAATATGAAGGGTTTTACCTTTCCAATAAGGTTCCTGTCACACACTTATCTTTTCTGCTTGATATGTGAACTAAATCACAGAACATCTCTAATCTATACAAATATTATTATGGCTCGCTGTCCTATCTTTTACATCTTGAATTTGTATGTGTGTTGTGCCAGTTGCGCGGGAGCATGCCATGTGTGCTGCTTGCTGAACAGGGACGCGGTCGAAACCTCATCTTATATAAACCCAACATCGGTAAACAGGCTCATCCAGAAAATCTAGACAACCTCCTGATGCGATATTATAAGGTGAGACATTACACCAACAGGAATATCAATCTTATTAGAAAAATCTAAACTCAGTGGAATAATATATGTTATCAATTTGTGAAGTGTGAGCCTTACAATAAAACCAATTCAGGGCTTACCAATTGTTTTTACTAGTACCACAAACATCAATATTTGGTATTTCAGATACCCATATGAGGTCTCTCTTAGAGTTTTAACAGCGTTCTATTTATAAGGCCGCAGTCGAAAACTCATCTTATATGAAACGAAAAAATCTAAATGTTTTGACAGATGTTAAAGACGTTCATTGGTTAAAACTAGTTATGATGCGGCTCTTGTTCAGTAACACGTATGGGTAACAAACATTTTTGTGTTGTGTATTGAAGGTCACACCGGATGAAGCGAAGCATAACTGGGAGAGTCAATTTGTCTTTTCCTTCACTAAATGCAGCCATGCCAACTGGTGAGATCATGATACAGAGAGTGTGTGTGTGTGTGTGTGTGCGTGCGTGCGTGCGTGCGTGCCAATATCGAGCTAGTATGTTATTCATGTGTAAAGTTCACCAAATTGTGTCTGTTTTTAACACCACTTCTGTGTGCTTTTATCATAGGAAGGGTAAGTGTAAGCTGATAGAGCAGGGACAGGAGTGTTTGTTAGGGATGCGTCTCAGACAGTATCACATGTTGTGTGGCGCTCTCCTGAGGGTTTGGAAACGCGTCTCTGATATCGTCTCTGACATCACAAACTCCAGCATCCTGCAGATAGTTCGACTTAAAACCAAACAGAACAGCAAACAAGTTGGTAGGTGTCTTTGCTTGATTCGTACAATGAAATCAATAGTAGTGATGTAAGTGATGTGTAAAAATGTCAGATATGAAATGTAAGTGATAAGTAATGAAAATCCTATCATCATTGACTGTCAGATAGTATAGATGTGAATAATTAGAAACTAACAAATCTTTTGTGTGTCTAAGGTATAAAAATCCCAGAAAACTGTGTATCCCGTGTGCGTTCAGAGCTCTCTCGTATGGATGAGGAAGTGAAGAAAGCACGGAGAGAGCGAGAACAGTTGGTGAATGACCAGCGTGTTCGGCAGCAGATAATGGCCAGGATGATCAACACCCACAAACTGCGCGCCGCCCTGCCCCAGTCCCTTTCAAACCACCATCCTTACCCACAATCCCACCTGCCCCCTGCAGCCCTGCCAAAGAGCGAGTCTGTCAGCGAGGTGTTGGACCTGACCATCAGCCCGTGCCCCTCCCCAGACATCAAACCCACCGGGTCAGACTCCAGGATCAGCCTGAACGGTGTTTCCCTGAATGGAGGATTAGCAGGTGGTAAAAGTCGTACTTCTTTGGTTCCACCCGAGACATTTAACCTGGAAGACCTGATCTCTCAGGAGCGGCAGAGGGAAGTTGCGATGAACACAGGCATGCATGTCTCGCCATCATCTCGTGCTGCTCTGGGAGTACAG
The DNA here is from genome assembly GCA_033220385.1 of Triplophysa yarkandensis. Classification (NCBI taxonomy): domain Eukaryota; kingdom Metazoa; phylum Chordata; class Actinopteri; order Cypriniformes; family Nemacheilidae; genus Triplophysa; species Triplophysa yarkandensis. The sequence goes on along the minus strand of CM065663.1, from coordinate 1,900,834 downwards.
CGACAGCAGCAACACGTACACACGCTAAAACAGAATCATTCAGCGCTAGGTGTGTTGACCCAGCAGCAGAGCGGCTCCCGTATGCAGCAGAGCATTCAGGGGTCAACAAGGTACAGCGCGCTTTTATCTCAGCTGCAGGGAAGACACGACAAAACGCACATGATGCGGCTTCTTACGCAGATGCAACAGCAGAAGACTGGAGTATCATCGAAATCTACCCGCACGCCGCTTCCCGTACAACATGCATCAATGTTGACACGCATCTCTAACTCGCACTCACTCGGCACACACGCACAGGTCATGAAACAATCTCCACAAGTTCATGCTCAGCATTCTCTGACCAGATCGATGCAGCCGCAACTCCGGCAGGTCAACAATCAGCCCGCCTCAGAGCGTGCAGCGAACCCAAACACCGAGTTTCATTTTGACAGTTTGGACTTCGGTTGCCCCTCGCCTGCATCTTTACAGTACCCTTTCACCTCTCAAGCCCCGTCATCCTCCACCCCCCCTCCACCTTACTCCTCTTCTCTCTTTGCTTTAGCTCCTCTAAACTCCTCCCTGTCAGACTCGAACTCTTCCTCCTCACACTTCACACCCTCCTCTTCCTCTTCTGAACAGTCTCACCTTCTGTTACCCAACGGCCACTGCAGTATGGATGCCCTGGACGTGCGTGAGACCCTGGATCACATGATCCATAGCACCCCGCCAGACCACCGTCAGTCCGTCATTCAGTTTAACTCTCTGGACTGGGACGCCACCTAGAGGTGCTGACACTTTCAGTACTGACAGATGTTCATCATCTCAGCGTGTTATACTTGGTGGGTTATGAGGGTCTGTTCATTTTTTGTTTTCTACATCATTCTCAGTCCATAAGCTAGTTATGTGGAGGTTGTGTTCGATTTGCAAGACGTTCAATGAAGACAAAATCTGGAAATTAGGGCACATGAAATCCATTTTGTTTTTTATTTGCCGTGTTTGAAGCAGCAGGGCCTTTACACCTCCCGTTTTCCACCTGGAGAGTTCACAAAGTAAAAAGTGAGGTAAACTAAATGTTTATTTATTAAAATGTCTTGTTTTGTGTTTCCTGTCAGAGGAGGTTGTCTGCCTTCTGTTCATCAGTGCCTTGACCTTCTTCAAATGCAGTTTCTCTCTCTTTCTCTGTCCTGTGTGTGTGTGTGTGTATCTCTAAACAGAGTAGTGCTATATTATTTATTTTAGCCATGCTCCCGCTTACCCAGAATTCTGTGTGAATTTAAAACTGCTGTCTGACCCCTAAACCCTGTGAAGTTCTCATCTCCACATTTCAATAAACACAAAGAGAGATCTTATACAACACATCGGCTGGAAAGTCAGTGTCGGTCAGAGCACAATGTGAGGATATTTCTGCATTGGGCTTTGTGTCATTTCTCAGGTATCGTATAGACTCATCACTGTCCATACAAAAGATTATTTTATCAAAGAGAAAACAGATGGATCTTTGTGAACTTTAGGAATCGGAAGCCAAATTATTTATTATCAGATGTTAAGTATAAGAGAGCTCTGAACCACTGGACCTCGTGTTAAGAGCGAACAAGACTCAGCAATAAAAACCAAACAAATAATATTCATATATACACATACTGTATGTGTCCAATAAAATGCTGCCCCACGAACAACTGGAGGATGGATTTCTCTTTATGTCTGATAATAGTGATATTTTCCACTTGTGTTTGAAGAATATATTTGTTAAGAGAAGCTGAAAACTAGTTTTGTTTGTTTGTAAGAGATCACACGTATAAGGTCAATATTTTCCCTTCGGGTCTTGTGTTCTCGTGTCGTTGGAATGGAAGCAAATGTATTGATGTTTTTAATATTGCTGTTTGTATTATTATTATTATTATTGTTACTATTAATGCTATTATTGTTGGTATTTATATCCAAGGGACATTTTTAGTAGAGGTAGTCTTGGTAATAATCACATGTAGAAGTACAAAAACACTTGTAGTCCTTTCAGGGGTTTATTTTATTTCTCCCAAAATCAAGAACTAAAGCCAGGCACCAAATGACTGTGCTGCTGTCCGGTTACTTCTGTCTAGATCCCGTTTTCCACTTCTCCACTTTCATTCAGATTCCCATCGCACCAAAGTTTCTGTGCAGGCTCCGCGCGGTCGTGTTTAATCTCAGGAAATGTTGAGGGAACGATTGCGCCGTGGCTGAGAGAGAGAGATGTGTGATATATTGACTACTGTACTCTGTCGTATTCTAGACTGTTTAAGGTGAAATGCAAACTTAACAAAAATACTCAAGTATTACTGCCCGTTTGATTCTATTCTTTGATGAATTTTAATGGAAATCTGATATCACAGACGTATGAGATACAGGCATTATGACATGTATAAAGGTTTGGGCAAATGTGATATTTCACTGTGTTTGTGCTAAAGAATTAAGGAAGAATTTGCCAGAATTGAAACCTCTTCTGCTGCCCAATGTTTCTACAATGAAATGAAAAGAGAACACTTTAATAAATACAACAAAAACAATTATTAAAACTGCTACTGATCAGATGTATTATTGTTTGTTGTTATTGATACTGTTGTTGTTATTTTGTTTCCAGTTAGAATTCTGTTCAGCACTTTTATTTTCAGCTTCTTTGTTTTATCCCAATATTTATAAGTTTAGATGGAGCTGTACATAGTGTAAACAAATGTGCCTTTTGACTCATACTGAACGTTTTCTACATTTAACAGAAGGAATATATTGTACTGCAATATAATTTTTGTTAACAAACAATAAAATTTTAAGAGTTTGTTCAAACCTATTGTTGTCATTTTTCTGCTCAAGGCTTTAAGGTGTGAGTGCATCCAAAAATGAAAAAGTCTTTCATCATTTACTCTACCCCGTCACTTCTAACCTGTATGAAACCTGTAACTGAAAAAAGATGATCAGTAAATGTTCACATGTTTTATATTTACTCAAACCTGATGTGAATGGTTGCCAGGTACCTACATTCTTTATCATACCTTTGTAAATATAAATGTTATTTAAAGTTAACAGATCATCCCTTTTAACATAAGTAACTGTATTAGTAAGTTGCTGAAGGGAGATTTATTATATATAAGTTTATGTTAGCTAATATAGAACATTGTTACATGTTTGCCACATTATAAACTTGATAAAGGACTTGGATTAAATATTTAATGTGTATCTCATGAGGTCTTTTTCTGTAAGACTTAAAGCTGAACGACTGTTTTTATTAATGCAGAAGTTCCAGCATTACAAGAAGTCCACAATGAATTAGAAGTTTAGTGTTATAGTGTTGTCTATTATATTATAGTGTTGTCTATTATATTATAGTGTTGTTTATTATATTATAGTGTTGTCTATTATATTAAAGTGTTGTCTATTATATTATAGTGTTGTCTATTATATTAAAGTGTTGTCTGTTATATTATAGTGTTGTCTATTATATTATAGTGTTGTCTATTATATAATAGTGTTGTCTATTATATTATAGTGTTGTCTATTATATTATAGTGTTGTCTTTATATTATAGTGTTGTCTATTATATTATAGTGTTGTCTATTATATTATAGTGTTGTCTATTATATTATAGTGTTGTCTATTATATTATAGTGTTGTCTATTATATTATAGTGTTGTCTGTTATATTATAGTGTTGTCTGTTATATTATAGTGTTGTCTATTATATTATAGTGTTGTCTATTATATTATAGTGTTGTTTATTATATTATAGTGTTGTCTATTATATTATAGTGTTGTCTATTATATTATAGTGTTGTCTATTATATTATAGTGTTGTCTATTATATTATAGTGTTGTCTATTATATTATAGTGTTGTCTATTATATTATAGTGTTGTCTATTATATTATAGTGTTGTCTATTATATTATAGTGTTGTCTATTATATTATAGTGTTGTCTATTATATTATAGTGTTGTCTGTTATATTATAGTGTTGTCTGTTATATTATAGTGTTGTCTATTATATTATAGTGTTGTCTATTATATTATAGTGTTGTCTATTATATTATAGTGTTGTCTATTATATTATAGTGTTGTTTATTATATTATAGTGTTGTCTATTATATTATAGTGTTGTCTGTTATATTATAGTGTTGTCTATTATATTATAGTGTTGTCTATTATATTATAGTGTTGTTTATTATATTATAGTGTTGTCTATTATATTATAGTGTTGTCTATTATATTATAGTGTTGTCTATTATATTATAGTGTTGTCTATTATATTATAGTGTTGTCTATTATATTATAGTGTTGTCTATTATGTTATAGTGTTGTCTATTATATTATAGTGTTGTCTATTATGTTATAGTGTTGTCTATTATATTATAGTGTTGTTTATTATGTTATAGTGTTGTCTATTATATTATAGTGTTGTTTATTATATTATAGTGTTGTCTATTATATTATAGTGTTGTCTATTATGTTATAGTGTTGTCTATTATATTATAGTGTTGTTTATTATGTTATAGTGTTGTCTATTATATTATAGTGTTGTTTATTATGTTATAGTGTTGTCTATTATATTATAGTGTTGTCTATTATGTTATAGTGTTGTTTATTATGTTATAGTGTTGTCTATTATATTATAGTGTTGTTTATTTTATTATAGTGTTGTTTATTATGTTATAGTGTTGTCTATTATATTATAGTGTTGTCTGTTATATTATAGTGTTGTCTATTATGTTATAGTGTTGTCTATTATATTATAGTGTTGTCTATTATATTATAGTGTTGTCTATTATATTATAGTGTTGTCTATTATATTATAGTGTTGTCTATTATGTTATAGTGTTGTCTATTATATTATAGTGTTGTCTATTATATTATAGTGTTGTCTATTATATTATAGTGTTGTCTATTATATTATAGTGTTGTCTATTATATTATAGTGTTGTCTATTATATTATAGTGTTGTCTATTATATTATAGTGTTGTTTATTTTATTATAGTGTTGTTTATTATGTTATAGTGTTGTCTATTATATTATAGTGTTGTCTATTATGTTATAGTGTTGTTTATTATGTTATAGTGTTGTTTATTATATTATAGTGTTGTCTATTATATTATAGTGTTGTCTATTATGTTATAGTGTTGTCTATTATATTATAGTGTTGTCTATTATATTATAGTGTTGTCTATTATATTATAGTGTTGTTTATTATATTATAGTGTTGTCTATTATATAATAGTGTTGTCTATTATATTATAGTGTTGTCTATTATATTATAGTGTTGTCTATTATATTATAGTGTTGTCTATTATATTATAGTGTTGTCTATTATATTATAGTGTTGTCTATTATATTATAGTGTTGTCTATTATATTATAGTGTTGTTTATTATATTATAGTGTTGTCTATTATATTATAGTGTTGTCTATTATATTATAGTGTTGTCTATTATATTATAGTGTTGTTTATTATATTATAGTGTTGTTTATTATATTATAGTGTTGTTTATTATGTTATAGTGTTGTTTATTATGTTATAGTGTTGTTTATTATGTTATAGTGTTGTTTATTTTATTATAGTGTTGTCTATTATATTATAGTGTTGTTTATTATGTTATAGTGTTGTCTATTATATTATAGTGTTGTCTATTATATTATAGTGTTGTCTATTATATTATAGTGTTGTCTATTATATTATAGTGTTGTCTATTATATTATAGTGTTGTTTATTATATTATAGTGTTGTCTATTATATAATAGTGTTGTCTATTATATTATAGTGTTGTCTATTATATTATAGTGTTGTCTATTATATTATAGTGTTGTCTATTATATAATAGTTTTGTCTATTATATTATAGTGTTGTCTATTATATTATAGTGTTGTCTATTATATTATAGTGTTGTTTATTATGTTATAGTGTTGTCTATTATGTTATAGTGTTGTTTATTATGTTATAGTGTTGTCTATTATGTTATAGTGTTGTTTATTATATTATAGTGTTGTCTATTATATTATAGTGTTGTTTATTATGTTATAGTGTTGTCTATTATGTTATAGTGTTGTCTATTATATTATAGTGTTGTCTATTATATTATAGTGTTGTCTATTATATTATAGTGTTGTCTATTATATTATAGTGTTGTCTATTATATTATAGTGTTGTCTATTATATTATAGTGTTGTCTATTATATTATAGTGTTGTCTATTATATTATAGTGTTGTCTATTATATTATAGTGTTGTCTATTATATTATAGTGTTGTCTATTATATTATAGTGTTGTCTATTATATTATAGTGTTGTCTATTATATTATAGTGTTGTCTATTATATAATAGTTTTGTCTATTATATAATAGTGTTGTCTATTATATTATAGTGTTGTCTATTATATTATAGTGTTGTCTATTATATAATAGTGTTGTCTATTATATTATAGTGTTGTTTATTATATTATAGTGTTGTCTATTATATAATAGTTTTGTCTATTATATAATAGTGTTGTCTATTATATTATAGTGTTGTTTATTATATTATAGTGTTGTCTATTATATAATAGTGTTGTCTATTATATTATAGTGTTGTCTATTATATTATAGTGTTGTCTATTATATTATAGTGTTGTCTATTATATAATAGTTTTGTCTATTATATAATAGTGTTGTCTATTATATTATAGTGTTGTCTATTATATTATAGTGTTGTTTATTATGTTATAGTGTTGTCTATTATATTATAGTGTTGTCTATTATATTATAGTGTTGTCTATTATATTATAGTGTTGTCTATTATATTATAGTGTTGTTTATTATGTTATAGTGTTGTCTATTATATTATAGTGTTGTCTATTATATTATAGTGTTGTCTATTATGTTATAGTGTTGTCTATTATATTATAGTGTTGTCTATTATATTATAGTGTTGTCTATTATATAATAGTGTTGTCTATTATATTATAGTGTTGTCTATTATATTATAGTGTTGTCTATTATATTATAGTGTTGTCTATTATATTATAGTGTTGTCTATTATATTATAGTGTTGTCTATTATATTATAGTGTTGTCTATTATATTATAGTGTTGTCTATTATATTATAGTGTTGTCTATTATATTATAGTGTTGTCTATTATATTATAGTGTTGTCTATTATATTATAGTGTTGTCTATTATATAATAGTTTTGTCTATTATATAATAGTGTTGTCTATTATATTATAGTGTTGTCTATTATATTATAGTGTTGTCTATTATATTATAGTGTTGTCTATTATATTATAGTGTTGTCTATTATATTATAGTGTTGTCTATTATATAATAGTGTTGTCTATTATATTATAGTGTTGTCTATTATATTATAGTGTTGTCTATTATATTATAGTGTTGTCTATTATATTATAGTGTTGTTTATTATATTATAGTGTTGTCTATTATATCATAGTGTTGTCTATTATGTTATAGTGTTGTTTATTATGTTATAGTGTTGTCTATTATATTATAGTGTTGTCTATTATATTATAGTGTTGTCTATTATATAATAGTTTTGTCTATTATATTATAGTGTTGTCTATTATATTATAGTGTTGTCTGTTATATTATAGTGTTGTCTGTTATATTATAGTGTTGTTTATTATATTATAGTGTTGTTTATTATATTATAGTGTTGTCTATTATATTATAGTGTTGTCTATTATATTATAGTGTTGTTTATTATGTTATAGTGTTGTCTATTATGTTATAGTGTTGTCTATTATATTATAGTGTTGTCTATTATATTATAGTGTTGTCTATTATGTTATAGTGTTGTCTATTATATTATAGTGTTGTCTATTATATTATAGTGTTGTTTATTATATTATAGTGTTGTCTATTATATTATAGTGTTGTCTATTATATTATAGTGTTGTCTATTATATTATAGTGTTGTTTATTATATTATAGTGTTGTCTATTATATTATAGTGTTGTCTATTATATTATAGTGTTGTCTATTATATTATAGTGTTGTCTATTATATTATAGTGTTGTCTGTTATATTATAGTGTTGTCTATTATATTATAGTGTTGTTTATTATATTATAGTGTTGTCTATTATATAATAGTTTTGTCTATTATATTATAGTGTTGTCTATTATATTATAGTGTTGTCTGTTATATTATAGTGTTGTCTGTTATATTATAGTGTTGTTTATTATATTATAGTGTTGTTTATTATATTATAGTGTTGTCTATTATATTATAGTGTTGTCTATTATATTATAGTGTTGTCTGTTATATTATAGTGTTGTTTATTATATTATAGTGTTGTTTATTATATTATAGTGTTGTTTATTATGTTATAGTGTTGTCTATTATATTATAGTGTTGTCTATTATATAATAGTTTTGTCTATTATATTATAGTGTTGTCTATTATATTATAGTGTTGTCTGTTATATTATAGTGTTGTCTGTTATATTATAGTGTTGTTTATTATATTATAGTGTTGTTTATTATATTATAGTGTTGTCTATTATATTATAGTGTTGTCTATTATATTATAGTGTTGTCTGTTATATTATAGTGTTGTTTATTATATTATAGTGTTGTCTATTATATTATAGTGTTGTTTATTATGTTATAGTGTTGTCTATTATGTTATAGTGTTGTCTATTATATTATAGTGTTGTCTATTATATTATAGTGTTGTCTATTATATTATAGTGTTGTCTATTATATTATAGTGTTGTCTATTATATTATAGTGTTGTCTATTATATTATAGTGTTGTCTATTATATTATAGTGTTGTCTATTATATTATAGTGTTGTTTATTTTATTATAGTGTTGTTTATTATATTATAGTGTTGTATTTTTTATAGTAGTGTTGTCTATTATACTAAAGGGTTTGTATTACAGTGTTGTGTATTACAGTGTTGTGTATTACAGTATTGTGTGTTACAGTGTTGTGTATTACAGTGTTGTGTATTACAGTGTTGTGTATGACAGTATTGTGTGTTACAATGTTGTGTGTATTGTGTGTGTACTGTGTGTAACAATGTTGTGTATTACAGTGTTGTGTATTATAGTGTGGTGTATTATTGTGTGTGTATTACAGTGTTGTGTGTATTGTGTGTATTATTGTGTGTGTATTGTGTGTGTATTACAGTGTTGTGTGTATTGTGTGTGTATTGCAGTGTTGTGTGTATTGTGTGTATTATGGTGTGTGTGTGTGTGTGTGTGTGTGTGTGTGTGTGTGTGTGTGTGTGTGTGTGTGTGTGTGTGTGTGTGTGTGTGTGTGTGTGTGTGTGTGTGTGTGTGTATGTATTACAGTGTTGTGTATATTATTGTGTGTGTATTGTGTGTGTATTACAGTGTATTGTGTGTGTATTACAGTGTTGTGTATATTATTGTGTGTGTATTGTGTGTGTATTACAGTGTTGTGTATATTATTGTGTGTGTGTGTGTTTGTGTGTGTGTGTATTGTGTGTGAGGTCCAGCAGGTGCCAGCAGTGACACTGGCGTGTATTGTGTGTGTGTGTGTGTGTGTGTATATATTTTACAGTGTTGTGTTTATTATTGTGTGTTGTGTATTGTGTGTGTGTGTGTGTGTGTGTGTGTGTGTGTGTACATTACAGTGTTGTGTGTATTATTGTGTGTTGTGTATTGTGTGTGTATTATTGTGTGTTGTGTATTGTGTGTGTGTATTGTGTGTGTATTATTGTGTTGTGTATTGTGTGTGTGTATTGTGTGTGTATTATTGTGTGTGTGTATTGTGTGTGCATTGTGTGTATATTGTGTGTGCATTGTGTGTGTATTGTGTGTGTATTGTCCAGCAGGTGCCAGCAGTGACACTGGTGTGTGTGTGTGTGTGTGTGTGTGTGTGTGTGTGTGTGTGTGTGTGTGTGTATGTGTGTGTGTGTGTGTGTGTGTGTGTGTGTGTGTGTGTGTGTGTGTGTGCTCATCTCTCGGACAGGAAGACTGCAGTGTGATGATGGGGAAGTAACTGTCACAGTCACACAAGAGTCTCGGAGACATTTTATCAAGTATCTGCCTCATTTCTGAACACTTGTTCGTCTGAAGTGAAGATGTTCTCCAGAAAGAGAAAAGAGCTGGCGAATAAAACACCTGCAGGCTCCAAGAAGACCAACTCTGGAAACCCTTCGGTAAGACACACAACACACAACACTTGTGAAGAACACACAACACTTCTGAAGAACACACAACACTTGTGAAGAACACACAACACTTCTGAAGAACACACAACACTTGTGAAGAACACACAACACTTGTGAAGAACACACAACACTTGTGAAAAACACACAACACTTGTGAAAAACACACAACACTTGTGAAGAACACACAACACTTGTAAAGAACACACAACACATGTGAAAAACACACAACACTTGTGAAGAACACACAACACTTGTGAAAAACACACAACACTTGTGAAGAACATACAACACTTGTGAAGAACACACAACACACAACACTTGTGAAGAACACACAAAACTTGTGAAAAACACACAACACTTGTGAAGAACACACAACACTTGTAAAGAACACACAACACTTGTGCACAACACACAACACTTGTGAAGAACACACAACACTTGTGAAGAACATACAACACTTGTGAAGAACACACAACACACAACACTTGTGAAGAACACACAACACTTGTGCACAACACACAACACTTGTGAAGAACACACAACACTTGTGAAGAACACACAACACTTGTGAAGAACACACAACACTTGTGAAGAACACACAACACTTGTGCACAACACACAACACTTGTGAAGAACACACAACACTTGTGAAAAACACACAACACTTGTGAAGAACATACAACACTTGTGAAGAACACACAACACACAACACTTGTGAAGAACACACAAAACTTGTGAAAAACACACAACACTTGTGAAGAACACACAACACTTGTGAAGAACACACAACACTTGTAAAGAACACACAACACTTGTGAAAAACACACAACACTTGTGAAAAACACACAACACTTGTGCACAACACACAACACTTGTGAAGAACACACAACACTTGTGAAGAACACACAACACTTGTGAAGAACACACAACACACAACACTTGTGAAGAACACACAACACTTGTGAAGAACACACAACACACAACACTTGTGAAAAACACACAACACTTGTGAAAAACACACAACACTTGTGCACAACACACAACACTTGTGAAGAACACACAACACTTGTGAAGAACACACAACACTTGTGAAGAACACACAACACTTGTGAAGAACACACAACACTTGTGAAGAACACACAACACTTTTGAAGAACACACAACACTTTTGAAGAACACACAACACTTCTGAAGAACACACAACACTTGTGAAAAACACACAACACATGTGAAGAACACACAACACATGTGAAGAACACACAACACTTGTGAAAAACACACAACACATGTGAAGAACACACAACACTTGTGAAAAACACACAACACATGTGAAGAACACACAACACTTGTGAAAAACACACAACACATGTGAAGAACACACAACACTGCAGACATGTGTGATTCGTGTGTAAAGTTTCTCCAGAGTTGTGTGTTTATTATGACTTGTGTGTAGGATTCATGTTGTGTTTCCCGACACACAATATTTCTGTTTTGTTTAACACACAAAGTTTGTGGGTTTTTTATTGTGTAAATGACATTTGGAAGTACATCCTAAAATCTTTGGTTTTTTGTCTGAAACATATTTATAGATGATGTGTTTTATAAATCACTGAGATCACAAAAAACCTTTATTCCCAAAGCTCACATTGATGTTTGTGTGATGTAGATTGATTTATTTTATATAGATGAGAAGATTTAGATTTTAAAGAAACTCTAAAGGAAGTCTCACAAGAGTCTTACACATGTCTGTGTGCTTCAACATCTGCTCAAGCCGCTCATCATATATTCTCTCTCATGTAGATGTGAAGCTCAATGCAAATCTGTCTGTTGTAAAAAACGAAAGAAGACATTTTTATGTCGAGAGGGTTTTGTGTTCAATGATGTTCACAGATGTGTAGGTGTCAATGTTCTCCAAAAGATCTTCTACCGTGTTCTAGACAAGAAAGATTATTCTAGGTTTGATGTGACACGAGCCTTATAATATCTGTTATCTTCAGACCTCATGTGTGTTGTGTTTCATGAATCTTCTCTCTCTGTTTCAGTTGTGTATTCTTCAGGAACACTCTCACAGCGACACCATCGATGGGCCGTGTACGTCAACCCCTCCAGACTTCATCTCCTCCTCATGTCCGGTAACCCCGAGCGCTCATTCTAAGTTAGCCGGATGCAGTTCTCCCGTTGCTCCTCTCAAACGTCCCTCAGGTCTCAGCCGACATGCCAGCGCCGCCGGTTTCCCATTCCAGACCGCTGGAACGTGGGCTTTTCATAAGGGTTACATCCGTGCCGGTCTTGTGCACGGGCCTACGGCGGAGGTCACGGAAGGACCGGTCATCGAGGTGGAGAACATTCCTCTGCTCCTCAGAGATGTGGCTCGCTTCGCTGAGGCCGTGGAGAAACTGAAGGACATGGTCATGGGTGATGGTACGAAAGATTGATTTAGAGTTTCTGGTTGTGTTTCATTTCAGTCTCAGTTGAGTCTTAGAGGTTTCTCATTAAATAGTTCTTGAGAAATATAATGAAAACACAGGAAGAGGATGTAGGAGGGGCACAATAATCTGGTTTTGAGGAAATCTGATGAGAAATGTTTGAGTTACGATCGAGATCTTTCGATTGCAGCCTTCTGAGATCTAAGCTCAGTCTTGTGAAACTCTCATGGACACATTTGTGAGATGTCTGACAGATCTTCTCATGAGAAATACGCGAGATGCAAATGAGACTGAGATATTAGAGATATAAAATATTGATCGGGGTTGGCAGGTATTATGAAGCCGTCGAGTCTCTACAGGAGTTGTGAAATGGTTGTGTGTGATGTGTGACTTCTCTTCACATCTCGATGTTGAAAGAGAGGAAGGAAGAGGAGCCGTGCGTCATGACTTCAGTTTGAGATTATACACGTCCGTTTGTTTAACCCCCTCCCCTTCTCTTAAAACACGGTATTTACTCACTTTACCCAACGGACGGACGTGCAGTTACCCGCTGAACACTTCTCACACACTTCTCTTGAGCGTGTAACCTAAAGCACAGGTCGGAGCTCCTCTGATCACCTTCAGGGTGTCTCTGTGTGCTTGCCCAAGTGTTCGGAGAACTATTGAGCTCATTATTATCAGTTGCTAAGGTTGGTAGAAGTTGATCTGAAAATAGGCCATCCCCAACCCACAGAAGAATGGTACTTCTCAAACGTTGCTCTTTTATAGCTCAGAAGGTGTGATTCTCAATTTATTCTCACTATCATCTTGCTCTCATAAGTGTCTCTCAAAGAAGTTTTTAGAGGAGTAAAAATAATGCAATGAGATGTTTCAGTCCGAACACTTGGAGAGAATTTGGTGTGAAATGTTTGAGTTCATAATGAGATTTTGAATGACATGCACTTTTGATTGCAGACTTTACCGGTCTGAGCTCAGAGATGTTTGCTGGAGATATTTGCGAGATTTCTGACTCATTTTCTCATGAGTAATATCTGAGACATATATGAGATTGTTCATTTATACTTATTGATGTTCTGGAGATGTTACAGAGATTATTATTACGTCACTCCTTATCTGTCAGATAAAAACTGTTTTAATTCTTTTTAAATGACATAATTTGATTAATTCAAGTTCAGAATGTAGTGTTTAAGAGTCTGATGGCATCCTAACACAAATTTCATCTTTTACCTAAGATCAACATTTTACAAATGGTAGCTGAACTTGAAATTCCTTTGCAATATTGTACTGGACAACTCAGAAATCTGCTCGGCTCTTGTGTTCTTCCTCAAACGGACTCTATTTTCATCTGCTTTACTTCCAGTTTACATGTTCAATGCTTGTAGAGTTTCAGTCCTGATGTTCCAGTGTTAAAGCTATCTGTCAGAACAGTTATTTGTGTGTGGGCCTGTGCACTGTTTACATTTACATTTATTCATTTGGCAGACACTTTTATCCAAACAGACTTACAGTATTATGCAGTTGTCAATCATCACTGTAGAGTAAACAGGGGTAAGACGTCTTCAAGAACACTTCGGTCATTGTCTGCTGACACTGAGATTCAAACCAACAACCTTCTGATCACAAGATCATCTCTCTAACCAGCAGAACACGACCGACCCCAGTTGTTAAAGACAGCACAGATTTTTCCACAGGTTCATCTGATGTAAAGCTGCAGGTTGGCACAGGTTTTATCACACTTGATGTTGATGTCTGCCATGGGGCCTGTTGGATCCCCTGTGATTGGTGGATGTTGATGTGTCGGGTTTGATTTGGACAGTTCTGGGTAATGTGAGACATGAGGGAAGCACGGTGAATCCAAGACGTGATTCAACACGTATGAGCCCTCGTCCTTTCTCCGGTAAAACACACTCACACACATAAACTTCTCTACACGACCTTTCAAACAAAATCACACAACATCGCTTTAATGTCTTTGTTATTTTCACAAGAGATCTCAGTAAAGTCTCAAACTGAGCTCGGTGAAGTCTGTAATGAAAAGTCACAATTATTGAAGATCTCAAAATGAACTCAAACATTTCTCATTCAGTTTATATAATTAAAGGAAGTGTATACTTCTTGAGTGTTAAATGAGAATGCTGTGTGTAGTGTGCGGGTGTAGCTGGTGTACATTGTAGACATGCTACAGTGTAACACACAGGGCTTATCTGCTGCTTAGCAACCGTCTATTCACATCCCGGAGACACCCAAAATAGCCTTACATGTTATCAAGACATCTTCTGCATGAAAACACCCTGGTAACAAGACATTTCGGGTTTTTTTATTTAAGCTCTTCAGTGTGCTGCATAAAAGTTTACTTTATTTATTTTCTATAGGAAACAGTAAATTGTAGTGTAGTGTACCATACTGTATTCTGTTATTATTCTGTTAAATTGAGTACTTACTATGGTAAACTGTAGTATACTGAACTATATTTTAGTAGTAATACACTACTACATTATTCTGTAGTATTATCAAGAATGGAAACACTTTAGTATACTTTATTAGTTACTTTTAGTAAAGTGTGGTATATTACATCACATAGTTAATGCTCCACTTGTAGAAATGTATATTCTATACCATGCAGCATATTTTTATTTACTATAGTAAGCTGTTGAGTATTATATCAGTCGCTAACTATTGTGAGTCGCTTTGGATGAAAATGTCTGCTAAATGCTTTACTGTAACTGTACAGTTTGTTACACTAGTATGTACGGAAGTAATGTACAGTTAGAACTGCAGATTCTGGGATGTTATCTATAGAAAATAGTAAAGTATACTGCAGTGTGCGAGATCTGCTCTTCTTTGATTTCAGACGCTGTTTAAAGTCTCTGTTACACACATGAAAGTGTTAAAGTGTGTAAGAGAGGATCAAAAGTGTAAAAACGTTGTTTCATTGTGTTTTAGGCATTTTTGTGAACACCTACAGGCTGGACATGACAAGAGCTACTGTTGTGCGAAACAACAGCTTTCATTGTCTTTTCATGTTTTACCCACAATGCTTTTCTTCATGCCTTTTGGGTTTAATTTGAAACGGTGTTGTTATTACACAGAGAGGGATGTAAAATTGTGAGTGTGAGTGTGTGTGTGTGTGTGTGTGTGTGTGTGTGTGTGTGTGTGTGTGTGTGTGTGTGTGTGTGTGTGTGTGTGTGTGTGTGTGTGTGTGTACATGTACGTGTGCATGTGTGTGTGTGTACGTATACGTGTTCATGTTTGTGTGTGTGTGTGTGTGTGTGTGTGTGTGTGTACGTGTGCATGTTTGTGTGTGTGTGTGTGTGTGTGTGTGTGTGTGTGTGTGTGTGTGTGTGTGTGTGTGTGTGTGTGTGTGTGTGTGTGTGTGTGTGTGTGTGTGTACGTGTACTTGTGTGTGTGTGTGTGTGTGTGTGTGTACGTGTACGTGTACGTGTGCATGTTTGTGTGTGTGTGTGTGTGTGTGTGTGTGTGTGTGTGTGTGTGTGTGTTTACGTGTACGTGTACGTGTGCATGTGCATGTGTGTGTGTGTATAAAGCATGTTATTGTGTAAATAAAATACAGATCAGATAAAAACTGTTAGTTGTTGATGGATGATATGTATCCCTTAAGAGCCCGGACACAGTTCAAATAGATTTATCATTCAGATATATACAAACTGGATGTATGTGTGATGTAACTGTGTCTGAATAGTGATGATTAAAGTGTGTGTGTACAGTTAAAGAAGACTCTCAGAGCCATTCAGCCGTTCACGAGTGTTTGGGTGAAGTATTGAGAGTGTTACGTCAGGTCATCAGCACGTATCCTTTACTCAACACTGTAGAAACTCTCACCGCCGCAGGAACTCTTATCTCAAAGGTCAAAGGTCAGTTCAATCCCCTCTCTCACTTCTCTATCATCACAAACACACAAAAACACATAAAATCTAAATGCTGCCTGTCATCATATATTGTATACTTTATTTTTTGAGGTGTTCGGTGTTGTTTGGTATACAGTATGTGGAGGGGTTTTTGTCATGGTAGTTTTGGTTTGTTGGGTTTTTACATTAAACTGGTCTGACCATTATTATCATAGGTGTTCCATATTTGTGTGACATCACTTCTGGTTTTAATTGTGATGAAAGCAGAAGCGTGTATAGATCATGTCTTCTGTGTGACACTCAGGGTTCAGTTATGAAGGCACAACTGATGCTCAAAAGAAAGATTTTGAGAAAGCCATCGAGACCATCGCCGTGGCCTTCAGCAGCAAGTAAGACTGAACTATCTGTATTTTTCCTTCAGCGGTCATTGTGTTTTTCTAGAAATCTAGAAATCATGATTAAATAAACATTAGGTGATCTCTTATTTTGTTCATAGCTGGATAATTCAGGTTATTTGTTTGTGTTTATCTGAAATCCTCCAGATTAACGGGTTACAAATAATCTCATGTCTCTTCTCAAGATGTCAATATGACCTTCAGGATATCTCATCATTCCCTAGAAAAAAGAATGATGTTTATAGCTGTGTTGTGTAGCTATTATTGAGGATTTATGTTTTACTTCCCCTAATGAAATGAAAGATGGGCATCTGAGCATGTTTCTGTCTTTCAGTGTCTCTGAACTGTTGATGGGTGAGATTGACAGCTCGACTCTTCTGTCTCTTCCGCTAGCAGAGAAGAGCCGGGTGAGTGTGTGTCTGTGTGTTTGCGGATGTTGTTGGAACATGTGTGTGTGTTTGTGTGTGGGGGGGTAGTTTCCTGCCAGCGTTCAGTTTCCTCAGCAACTCTGTAATATGTAACAGTTGCGCAGTCAGACACACATCACATGTATTTTAATCATGTCCAGAAGAACCGGTTACATCCTTTTCTCAAAACACTGTTACTACTTTCTCATTTAGACAACAAACTAAAGGAAATTTAACACACATCTATGAAACTATTATGAGATGGTAAGAGAGATTGATGAGTTTCAGCCACAAAAAGATGAAGTAATACATGAACAGATCAACTGAATGTCCTGACAAACAACAGAAAGTGAAGTTTATTTACCACAGACATCAAACACACAGACAGTATACACGCAGACATTATACACACAGACATTATACACACGGACATTATACACACGGACATTATACACACAGACATTATACACACAGACATTATACACACAGACATTAAACACACGGACATTATACACACAGACAGTATACACACAGACATTATACACACAGACATTATACACACAGACATTATATCCACAGACATTATACAAACAGACATTATATCCACAGACATTATACACACAGACATTATACAAACAGACATTATATCCACAGACATTATACACACAGACATTATACACACAGACATTATACACACAGACATTATACACACGGACATTATACACACAGACATTATACACACAGACATTATATCCACAGACATTATACAAACAGACATTAAACACACAGACAGTATACACACGGACATTATACACACGGACATTATACACACAGACATTATACACACAGACATTATACACACGGACATTATACACACAGACATTATACACGCAGACATTAAACACACAGACATTATACACACAGAGAGTGTACACACAGACATTATATCCACAGACATTATACACACAGACAGTATACACACAGACATTATACACACAGACAGTATACACACAGACATTATACACACAGACAGTATACACACAGACATTATACACACAGACATTATACACACGGACATTATACACACAGACAGTATACACAAGGACAGTATACACACATACATTATACACACAGACATTATACACACAGACATTATACACACAGACAGTATACACACAGACATTATACACACAGACAGTATACACACAGACATCAAACACACAGACATTATACACACAGACATTAAACACACAGACATTATACACACGGACATTATACACACAGACAGTATACACGCAGACATTATACACGCAGACAGTATACACACAGACATTAAACACACAGACAGTATACACGCAGACATTATACACACAGACATTATACACACGG